>PQWD01000834.1:0-79993 GCA_019425675.1 Leucinodes orbonalis | reverse complement strand
GAAGATAGCGTCGAGTGGCAAGCTTGCCAGGTTTCTGGAGTGGAAAAGGATATCTGAACTGTTGCCTCAGATTGAAAACCCCACACGCCAGCTCAATGCGGATGTGGTGTTTCTTTTCAACGTCTACTGCATTGCCGCAGTAATGGCCTTTAACAGCTTCACTGCAAATGGCGAGTGGCAGATCACCTTTAAAATTTTCGGCTTGGTAGCCTTACATACGTTTGGGGAACGGGTAGGTGTCTGTTAACGACTTCCATCCTAAGCTTATTAACAGAGACTAACAGCTTAACGTGCCTTTTGACGAACTGCGGGATTGATGATACCTTTTTGGCAACCTAACCGATGCCCGACCATTTTAAAATTGTTTAACTTGCATACACTGAGTTCACACAAAAGTCAATTAACAACAGTCAACCTCTGGTAAAATATATATAATTAAATAGTAATTACTTAATTAAAGAGAAAGATCAAAATCATCAAGATGTTTTTCTCTATCTCCGAAACAAAAAACGGTTTGTTGGAAAAAAAAACCATTTCGATGGAACGGACATTCATTTGAGTAATTATCATTTTTTGTTATTGTAACCAGATAAAGCTACACAAGTACATATAATATATACAAAAACAAATAGCACGTGTGTGACAAATGTGTTTAATACACTAGTGCGTAATTTTCACAATAGTTAATACCTACGTATTGTATTATGATAATTAGTAATTACCAAACTACAAAATTATTATCTAATCTCCATGATGAAACTCATTTAATGGCGCAAATGTTTATCAAAGTAATTTAATTATAAAGCAATTAATGGTAACGCAATTTGAAATAATAAACTTTCTAGAAATTATATTTGGTCCATTAGATAACTTATTATGGATATTCCTTCTGCAAACTTTTCGCTTGTATAATCAAAGGACACTATCGCATGTCAAAATTATTCATCACAATATAGTTCTATCACTTAATATATTTTTAATAATAGAAACAAATATATTGTTTTTATCATAATTAGGGTATTATTTTACTTTTTCTTACATTTGAGTATTATTTTCATCGATTTTTTCAAAGAGCATGCGACGTTACAATCTGTTTCTTAGGAAAAAATACATGGTAGTGGACTGCGATAAATTTTATAGAGAGGGAAAGAGAGCAGTGTTTTTAGGGAGCTCAATTCAAGATATACATTTTAATTTGTTTGCCGATTATAACAACGATGGCCGGGCGATCGTCAACAGAAAGTGATAGCCGCTATACCAAGTAGCCCCATACTAATTGTACGAGCATATTCATTAATATTTCATTTTAATGCATATTTCTAGGCAAGCATGATCCTTCTAGGCAGGCATGATGCATCCTAGGCCGCATCATCACTTGCCATCAGGTAAGATGGCGGTCTAATGTCTGCCTACAAAGGTTAAAAAAAATATATATTACATTAAATGAATACAGAGTGCGATTTAAACACTGTTTAATTTACCGTTACAAGTAAGCCAAATAACAAATTCCGTGTCCATACTTTTATTAGTGTGTTACAATAACATTTCGAGATACACTAACTTCACAAGTAGCGAGATAGTGAGTAATCATCATGTATGTTGTGATAATATTTACATGCACTCCAAACGACCCAACGCTGCGAGCTTAAGTCATGAATGTGTTGAGAATTAACGATAAACGTGTTGTATTTTAATATATTCAAAACTTACACATTTATTATTCAATACCACTTTCTATGGAATGTCTAAATCTTGTTGCTAATAGCAACTTTTACTTTCTCGGTTAGGTGTCTAAGGATACAGTAAATGTCGTAGACCCAGGACGCATAAATCATAGGTGTGCTAAAACATTAAAAAATACTATCGGATTTCACCGTATACAGATTTAACACAATGCAAGCACCACAGGTCAAGAATTTTTATGAAAGCTATTTTTGCGTATCCACATTAATCTTTTAATTATTTTTCTCAGAACTCAAAAAGGAGAAACTGGTCTAGTAGGCTGTATGGCTGAAATGATGACCATGTACAATGGTTTATATGAGGAGGATAAGTCTCCAGTGCCATTGGTCTGAACGTCAAGCTTAGAACGCAGTTCGGTCCATTGTTGTTTCTAAATTATCTGTTGTCTCTAAATTATATGAGTTTCTTGCCGGATTCCGGAGAATGAAGCTTCCATTGGTTTGGGTTTGAGAAGTCAAAACCTGAACCAGTGGAAGCTTCATTTGACATCTAAAAGTGTTCTTTAAAGACCTTAATTGAATAAAGACATTTAGATTTTAACCCCATGGAAGAATCACTCTATTTTATTCAGTTTAGAACATTGTAGGTTAGTATACTTTGCATCAAGTGAACTCGTTTGCCTATCTATGAATAAAATTTTCGAAAAATCCTTCTCGATTATAAAAAGAATACCATATTGTAATACCAATTGACCATACAAAATGCGCATCTGTTACATAAAACATGTCCGCAATATAAAAGTACACTCAACTTTAAGATGCCGGTCATATCAATTACGAGAAGGAGATTTTTCGAATTGTTTTCATAAGAACAATGGTTGACTCATATTAACGGGTTATATTAAGCAGCAGGTGGTACTTTGCCATTTCAGTAATTGATTAAATGTAATCAACAGTTCAGAGCCATTCGCTTGAACAATTGAAACCTCGGTACTTATATCTCAAAGGGATTTATTTCTAAGTATTTTTTTATGTGACAGAGAAATGCGCTTATATGGCCTTTCGAACTGACAACTTCTGTTGTCCGCAGATGGCCTTTACACAACAAGCCTCTAGGCGTCCCAGATTGGCACTCGAACCTCGGCTTAGGGCGTTGCGGGGATACTTAAACGAATTAACAGTAAGAGGGAAAAATAAATATGGGTAAGGGGGAATTTATCTCTTCCGGTAACATCACTCACTCGAAGAAACAACGTAATTCGGTCAAGCCGGTTCATTTGTGCCGAAGCATCTCCCACAAATTTACTTATAATATAATAATAATAACCAGAGCGTCGGTGGCTCAGTGGTGTGGACTGTCGCCTTCCTACCGGGAGGGCTGAGGTTCAAATCCCGACACGTACCAATGAATTTTCGAAAATATATATACGTTATCCGACGCTCTTACGGTGAAGGAAAACATCGTGAGGAAACCTTCATGCACGCCTGCGAAGAGATTCGAAGGTTGTGTGTGAAGTCGTCCAATCCGCACTGGGCCCGCGTGGACGACTAAGGCCTAATCACCCTATACGGGTAGGCTCGTGCCCCTCGGTGGGGACGTTTGATGAGCTGTTGATGATGATGATGATAATAATAATAATAAAGTTATTATTATTATTTACCTATAGGTGGACAGCATATAATATTACTAGCTATCATTGCCTCGGCTCGGATTCGCGATTTCCTATAGGTGATGTGTCGATTGTCAAATAACAAATGTTGTACGCACCGCTTGTGAAATATTTTAAGTCATCATCATCAGCTCATTATAACCACTGATGGGCACGAGCCTACCGGTAAAGCGTTGAAGCATTAAAGTAGGATAAACGTACATATAATTTCGAAAATTCAAAAAGACATTAGTACGTGCTGGGATTTGAACCTGGACTTTCCAGATCCGAAGGCAACAGTCCACACCAATAACCCACCGACGCTGTCTTATTCAAATATTGTGGGATTATGATCACAATAGTTGTATTGTTACATTAAATAAATATCCACTGACATTCACACAGCGCCATCTAGCCCCAAGTTAAGCATGAAGCCCGATTATGGGTTCTAAACAACGGATAAACATACATATATATTTTTTTTGTAAATACATACATATTATACATATAAAACACCCAGACCATTACAAACAGACATTCATGCACACAAATGTTTGTACTGCCCGGGGATCGAACCGTAACCCTTGGTGTAGCAGCCGACCTATCAACCGCTACACCAAATGGGTCGTCAGTATTTCTGCGTAGATTAATAATGTATTAAAATGAAAATGTTTATGTTTCACATTTCAATTGAACTGTAACTATGTGCTTGCTTGTATGATAAATAAATTCTTTAACCATAATTATATCTAATTTTTTTGAGAGCGTCGGTGGCTCAATGGTGTGGACTGTCGCCTTCCTACCGAGAGGGCTGAGGTTCAAATCCCGACACGTACCAATGTGTTTTCGAATTTTCGAAAGGATATGTACGTTATCCGACGCTCTTACGGTGAAGGAAAACATCGTGAGGAAACCTTCATGCACGCCTGCGAAGAGATTCGAAGGTTGTGTGTGAAGTCGTCCAATCCGCACTGGGCCCGCGTGGACGACTAAGGCCTAATCACCCTATACGGGTAGGCTCGTGCCCCTCGGTGGGGACGTTTAATGAGCTGATGATGATGATGATATCTAATTTCATTTAAAAACATCAAAATGTCCCGCTTGTTAAAATGTCAATATCTGAAAAACGTGTTTCGAAGTAGTTTTCCTCTAACAAGGCGGTATTTCCAAAAATTGTGTACATTGTTAAATTTTTTGACATTTCTAAAAGGTCGTCGTAAGAGGAAGAACTAAGAATGGAATTGGCAAATTCGCACGTGGTCAAACATTATGATTAACGTTTTCAAAGCTCAAGGTCATACAGCAATAAAATTGATGGAGAAGGCTATACTTAAGGGTTTCTATATGTATTTTTATGTTATAAGCATACAGGACGGTCTGGACGCTCACCTGATGGTAAGTGATACGCCAGACCATGACAGAGCGGCATTAAAGGAGACCAACAACTGATAGACAGTTATTATCCTCCATCAATGCCGCACTGCGCCCGTCACCCGAGACAACAGATTTTAGGTCTCTTATACCCGGTAATTTTACTAGCCACAGTGCCCTCATCCGAAACACAAAAGTGCATAACACTCCTATTTCACGGGATGATATCTGGCACTGCGGTGGTACCTACCTAGACGACTCAGTATCGAGTCTACCACCTAGTGAAACATGATCGAATCAGAAAACAGATGCGTAGTCGTATTAAGATCATCGACATAGTGTTACCATCATGTAACCAAGTTGAAGTAGCAGGCCACATAGTCTAAATAACCGATGGCCGTTGGGGCCGGAAGGTTCTCGAATAGAAACCTTGAGAGAGAGTAGAGAGATGAAGAAGTTATTGTGGGAGGCCAAGGTTCAGCAGTGAACGTGCCGTGATGAAGAATCTTGAGAAATTGCTATCGTAAGATTTAAATTCAATGTACGACAGTTCAGATTTGAACGAAATTTTCCAATCATCACCTAAGTTAAAAGATTCCTATTCAAAACGATCTAAGTATAAATACGATTGACAAGCAAATCTAGAACAAAACGTTCCAGACACATGCACAAACCACGGCCAGTGCTCACAGCGCTCGCCCGTGAAGGTCTGCACCCAGTGCTCGGACACTTAACCCACTCTACTATTACAGCCTAAGCACTTCGTTAACCGGAACTCGCTCACTTGACTTTGATTTTGAATATTTTTCAACTAGCTGTTGTCCGCGACTTTGTACAAAACCTTTCTCGAAAAACGAATCTCTCTCTGCCTTCAACCTGTTGCAGTTTACTGCTCCACATAGGTCTCTCCCATTTTGCGTCAGATATCCCGGTCCTCTCCTATACTTATCCAGCCTCCGCCAGCGACCTTTAGCAAGTCATCCATTGGAACGGTATATGTACGTTATAGGTAAGTACTTATATGCTTTTACTATAGAAAACCAAAGAAAATCGAATGTGCCAAAGACAAAATACGTCCGCCTGTCAGTACTCGCTGCAAATATCCTAAGAATTCAAAAACAGAACTCACCATCATATCTTATTGGCTCGTTCTCCTGCAGCTTGAAGGTGAACGGTATATGCACTCGCTGCATCAGCAGCCTGGGTGGCTGCATGGCAGCTCGCCACGCTTCGTCGCGACCCTCGCCCACTATGCCTATCACCTCCATGTTTCTGGAACAGATACAATCATTTTAATTGGAAAAGAGTTAAATAACTTGTAGGGAGTAAAGCGTTGCGCGAAGTGATTACGCGAGCATCTCCTGCGTTTCGGCCTGTATAACCGAAACGCTGTGTCAGGCCATGTGTAAGCGCTTGTACTACCTATTCATATGCTCACCAGATGGTAAGTACGCACAACAGATGCAATGTTGATGGAAACCTAAAACCGTTGGTTGTTATTCAAAATCAGCCTTTAACGTTGCACTGCAGTGCACAAGCCTTCCCACATAGCATGGATATGAGCAGTTTGGGTCATAACCCACCACGAGGGTCCAGTGCAGATTGTTAGGTGTTAACGGATACCATCCTTAAGCTTCTCACTGCAAGCAAGCAAGTGCGTCGTGGCGTGTGCTATCCACCAGTTCGCGCCGCGCCGTGCCCTTAACAATGCGCGTGGGCGCGTCTCATCACACGCAGTGAGAACACAGCATTATTTATTGTGCCTTCAGACTGCGTGTAATATCATACGCCGAGCTGCCCGCACGCTCCACGCGCAATGTGAACGGCTTGGCATGCCGCCCATGTTGTTTGTTGCCGCGCGTTCGAAGTTACCAACTTGAAAACGGATAGCACACGCCGCGCCGCGCCTGCTTGCTAGCCTAGTTTACACTGTGCGTTGTCGTGTGAGGGCGCGTCGAGGCGCAGTCTGAAAGCTCCATTAGAGTTGGCTGGGACTGACGGGAAAACGCGACTTCGAAGCGCAACCCTATGTGCCATCATATACCCAGGATATTTTTCGCTCACCATCTGACGACCGACATTGTGACAGTTGCTTGACTTGTGTGATTGTGACATTATCGGCCTTAGCTTGTACGCTGCAGTAGGATGTTATTGATCATATAGGTACATTTAATCTAAGAATCTATGTCTAACTAGACAAACTTGTCAAGATAGTAAAAATAATACTTAAATATATTGCTTAGTAATCTGTCGTAATGTTTATTAACTTTACCTAATAGCCATACAATTAAAAAAGATTATCAATGCAACATTGTTTTAAACTATGTATTTCTAATTAGTAAACACAATATGGGTTAAATGTCAGCAAATGGGATCTTACATTGTAAGAATGATTGTCAGCAGTAAACCTAGTTGTTCATTGAATTTGCCATTTATCTTATTTAATATGTAGCATAGGACGCCCTTGTAAGACTTGCAAAAGTTACTGGTGGAGGCTGGTTGAGAAAAGCAGAGGACCGGGATATCTGGCACAAAGGAGATCTATTGCCAGCAGTAGATTGCGACAGGTTGTTGAGATACTTATTTATGTTCTATGTTCAAATGAATTATTTTACAATATTGTAGAGCGTCGGTGGCTCAGTGGTGTGGACTGTCGCCTTCCTACCGGGAGGGCTGAGGTTCAAATCCCGACACGTACCAATGAATTTTCGAAAATATATGTACGTTATCCGACGCTCTTACGGTGAAGGAAAACATCGTGAGGAAACCTTCATGCACGCCTGCGAAGAGATTCGAAGGTTGTGTGTGAAGTCGTCCAATCCGCACTGGGCCCGCGTGGACGACTAAGGCCTAATCACCCTATACGGGTAGGCTCGTGCCCCTCGGTGGGGACGTTTAATGAGCTGATGATGATGATGATGATGATTGTAGCGTTTATTTTGATATTATTCCTGCAGTTTAAGCATGATCATAATAAGTCATCAAGCATAAGGCTTATCGCCATCTTTTAAAACAGTATTATTGTAATATATCACCATTTTTGTACCAGAAAAAGTAACATTATTGTTATACTCTTTAAGAGTCTGTTGGGTGACTGAATAATATCATCATTGTTTTTAAAAAGTTACAGTTTAGAATAACATTACTTGGCCTTTTCTGGCATAAAAATAATGACATATCATTATAGTATCACTGTTTTAAGAGATGGCAGTAACACAATTGATAGGTGACCAAATAATATTATTATTGTGTGGGAAGTCCTGTATTATTCAAGGTTGGTTCATTAATTCATATTATATTTTGTACAATTGTTACCGTGACTTATGTCCCAGCTATGTATGTGGGTGAGTTAAATATTTAATAATCATATCAGTGAAAATAGGTGGGTTACCACAATCTCTTAAAACAGTATTGTTATAATGATATGTCAGCATTTTTGTACCAGAAAAGACAAAGTAATATTATTGTAACACTGTTTTAGGAGATGGTGGTAACCCCCCAAGTATGCTAGTTATATGATTTTACTGTTATGTCATTGCCTGATTGGCAAAAAATAACAAAACAACCACACACATACACATAACACCATTATAACAAAGCTTGTACATAACATACGTATACATACATATATACATAAGGAACTAAATAAATAGTTATTTCTACGCTAGCACCCACATGGTTGCAAACAGATTTGTTTATGCACAGAAATATTTAAGTTAATTTTGAGTTTATTAAAAACCTTTTGTGTAGTAGCTGATTTCTAAATACCCAAAATTGGTTGTCAAAGCTCATATATTGATAAACTTTTTATTTGTATATTGTGGTGTAATATTTGAAAATCTACTACTTTTTTTATGTTATAGTGTACAGGACAGTCAGGACGCTCACCTGATGGTTAGTGATATTCCTGACAATGACAGTGACATTGTAGGAAAAATAACAACTGACAGTTATTATTCTCCATCAATGACACACTGCACCTGTCACTTGCTATAACAGATGTGTCCATATCATGAAACACAAAAGTGCATAACATTCCTATTTCATGGAACAATATATGGAACTATGGTGGTACCTACTTAGACAACTCAGTATTTTTTATTCATTTCATGACTTAGAATTGGTCTAGGTGTTTCTATTGTGATACCTTAACTTCTATTTTAAAAAGTATTTGTAGTAGTTGTTTAGTACTCATAATACAAGCTCTAGCTAAATTGGATCTATTGGTGCTATGTAAATGCCTGGAACATTTATTTACTATTAATTATTGTGTGTAAAATTTATTAAAACTATGTATGCTATGACTTTTATCATGAAGGGTTCAAACAATAATACACTACTAATGTAATGTCAATTAAAATATATATAGTCTATAGTTTGTATAAAGTAAACTTACAAGTTATGTTTAACAGACACCTTCAAGTGAAGTTGGTATGGGTTAAATGCTGGAATCTATTATTTATAATCAACTTATTGAAACCAATACATTCATTTTGAACTTTTTTTCTTACCTATACAATAATTGCCAATTGGATATAATTTACTAATTGGTAAAATATTTGGAATAAAAAACCTTTTATGAAAAAGCCCACCATATGATTGATATATCAAGTAATCTTAGGTCTTTAGAAAACACATGGTATCAAAAGAAGATAAGCGATAAAAATGTTTCTGAAAAAACCAATATGATCTAATAGAGACACTCCCTTTCAATCTAAGGGCATTTTTCATTTTAAACTGAAACATAAATTTCATTGCAATGCTTCTATAGACATGTCCCAGTGAATAAAATATGAAATGCAATATTATTTTACTTATATACTTAATTGGTAGTACAAGAACACTTCATGTTTGCTTCTATCAAAATATAAACTAACTTTTAAAGGCTTACAATATATTTAAAAAAATATTAAAGCACATTATCATTACAATGTATAAGGCAAATACATATAGTAAAAAGGAAATCATTTAAATAATAATTATGATTCTTTATTCACATTATATTAGTATCAGAATTAATATTTATTACACTTTTGTTTGAACACACAAAACCAGCAAGTTGGCCTAATCCTGAATTTTGTTAGCTACTTGTTATTGTCACTCAAGTGTATTGTATTATATTCTGCATTATATTTCCCTTAAATATCATTAACAATACAATAAGTCACATAACATTTCCCTGTATATACCTAAATAACTTAGAGTTTCACTTTAACTTATGTGTAGGTTCTTATTTCCTATTCATATTTATTAGAAAGGGGGACTGGTTGTAGTTACTTACTATAATAGTAAGTTAATAGCAGTTACATAAGAATTGAATGTAATCAAAGAAAACTTAGGTACATACCTCAGCAGAATGACCAGCATTGCGAAGAGTGCCACTAGGGCTCCGATCATAATAAAAATGTTTGGCAAATCTGCCAGGGTTAAGCCAGTCGACCCCATTTTTACTTCGTACACTATCACCACAAAACAATTAAAAACACTATGCGAATATGAAAAACATTTGGAGCACGCATTAGTTCACGCACAAATCTCTAGATTTTTGTCCCAAGGTGCCTCGACCTTGTCAAATGATCTAATTTGCAAAGTCAAAGAAAGTACAATTTCACATGAATTTCACCAGGTAAGAAACGCAATAATTGTTCAATATACACAACCGCACTAGTGTATCAAGTTTGGACATGAACGATAAGGGCGATGTTTTGATTTCATAATAAAAACAATAAAATCATTGATCGAAGGAAAGGCAAACAAAACGAGCAGTACATTTAGGAGCAACTGACAGAATGACAGCCAGTGGATGGAAATGGAATGAATGGACATGCGGCGCGTGCGTTCCGTTTCATGCGATGATTTTTAGCATTAACAGTCGGCTCAAGACCAGCTCTCTGAATTTATTTGTTTCTATTTTGATATTGCCGAATCTTTAATTACAGTTATAAAGAATATGAAATTGCAGAAATATATCTTCAGTAATATTGAGTTATCTATATCTATCATAATAAAAGCACAAGACATTAAAATCAACCAATTTTGACGACCCATCTGGTGTAATCGTTGACGTCGGCTATTACAACAAGTGTTCCGGGTTCAATCCCCGGGCATTACAAACATTTTTGTGCATGAACATATCTGTTTGTATTGGTGTTTTCTATGTATAATATGTATGTATTTACAAAAAAAGATATATGTTTGTTTAGTAGTTGTTTAGTACTCTACAAGCTTGCGCTTAATATGGGGCTAGATGACGCTGTGTGAATGTCAAGGGATATTTATTAATGACTTAATTTAAATAAGATTATAACAAAATATGAAATTAAAATTTAGACACTCATTCATAACATAATTCAAGAGAGTTATTCACTGCTGCAATTTAATTTATAGTTCATTACTGTTACTGATGTCGAATTATGGCCTTTATTACTTCATTGTGCAATTCAAAAGCGTAAAGGGTTCTCGGACTTCATTTATGAGAAAATATTCAATCAAATATAATCTACCGTAAAATATATCATATCTAAACATTTCAGATTAAGATCATCAACATCAGCTCGTTAAACGTCCCCAACGAGAAGCACGAGCCTACCTATCTAGGGTGTATAATAGGCCTTAGTCGTCTACGCGAGCCCATTGCGGAGTGGCCGACTTCACGCACAACCTTTGAATCTCTTCGCAGGCGTGCGCTGGTTTCCTTACGATGTTTTTCTTCAACGGAAAAGCGTCGAATAAAGCTCATAATATAATTTGGAAATGACATTGATACGTGACGGGATTTGAACCTGCGCCCTCCCGATCGGAAGGCAACAGGACACACCATTGAGCCCTCGCCCACCGACGCTTTTTGCTAATCATTTTCAATGTTACTTTTGTACACTTATTTTGCAATTTTAATATTCAAGCTGTTGAGTTTCTTGCGCAAGTCTTCTGAATATATATTTTTGATTATGAGTAACAATAGAACTTAGTACCTATACAATATGTATTATAATATAATGGAATCTGCATGTGTTTTGATAATTTAGCGTCATACACTGCAGATTGTTTGACGCAGACGCTTGAAATGGAACGTTCTAAATACCACAATGCGATACGATATGAACTTACTTGTTGCAATTACGGTGCAATTATTGCGACCAGTTTGGAAATCGCTTTATTAAACAATATTGCAGTAGAAAAGTAAATCATTTACGAAACAACAAAGATTTTTTATGGTTAAACTGGGTATTATTTATTACCTACTTAGTTAACTGTTAAATATGCACCTTTAATGGTGTTACCTATAAAGTGACTAATTTAAATTAGCTATATAATACTTAAGAAGGTTCTTAGAGAAACGACTTGCAATTAATTTACGCAATATGATGTTGTAGTCATAATGTCTGTGGCCGTTACACTTTAAAAGGTTCCCCGAACAGTAAAAGAAATTGTGCACATGTCGGAAGCAGAATTATAAACTTTTCACTTTCCGTGCTAGAACTGAGTCCGAAATCATCTATTGCAACTCTAATGTTACCCGTGACCTTAGTCGTCTACGCGAGTCCAGTGCGAATTGGCCGCACAACCTTTGAATTTCCTCGTATTTCACGATATTTTCCTTCACCGTAAGAGCGTCGGATAAACGTACATGTAAGCTCGTTAATTCGAAAAGACATTCGTACTAGGCGTGATTTGCACCTGCGCCCTTCATATCGGAAGGCAACAGTCAACACTAATGATCCACCGGCAGACTCTCTTGTTTCTTACGTCCTTACGCTCGTTGTGTAAATTTTAAGGCTGAGAGCCATCTGCGCTCGCCAATCGCCTGGTGAAGCTGTAAAGGCCATCTGCGGCCAACAGCAGTAGTCAGTTCGAAAAAAAAGTCTCTTGTCCCGTTACGTGTAAAAGACTCGAGGACCTTTCGTACCTATGAAATAAATGCAATAACACAGGGTGTGCTGCACTGATTTACTTGCATAGAGTACGCCACTGTACACGTACATATTTTTATTTTTATTGTAAAGGTCAATAAATAGTTTTTCTTTCTTTCTTTCTTTCTTTCACTGACACAACCGTTAATTAAGTTAATTCACATAATACATGCCCCTAACGGCAACACACATTAACCTCGTCGAGTACAGTTAACTAAGGTCTTTGACCACATACTTTTGTCATTACACCAATCAAATTTTAATATCATATATGATCAGAGATAACTGCCTCCGAATATTCGCCGACCCATCTCGTGTAATTGTTGTATTGGTCTTGGTGTTGTCCTTATATAGTATGTATGTATTAAAAAAAAGTATGTTTATCCGTTTTGGTGTAATGGTTGAGACGTCGGCTCTTACACCAAGGGTTCCGGGTAGGATTCCCGGAGTTTATTTAAGATCCCACTTCACCTTTGAAGTTAAGTCTGTGGGGAGTTAAGGCTTTAATCTACATATGCGTATTGCGTAGTGGTGGGTGTTAACAGCCTACCATACGAATAAGTATTTACCATAGTATTTTAATATACAAAAAATCAGCGCCAGAGTCTGCTTATTGGGGTGTTTATTGTGTGTTTGGTGTATAGTGTATTTATGCATCGACGCACACCATGTTGTTTCTGTGTTCATAGTGGATTTGCTGTTTTTATTATTGTTCTCTCCTCGTAACATGTCTAAATGTGACTGTGTTGCTATGTATAAGTTATTAATGTTTTCTTTATTTCTTAGTATTTGGGACGGTAACAGCTTAGTATGCCTTTCGAAGCACAGAATCTTATTTTTCAAAAAGTTAGGTGATTCGGCCTGCAATGTTTAATCACGCAATGAGACAGTTATGATTAATAGAAGTTTGAAAAAGAATAAAATCTTATATTAAGGGTACGTGGTAGAAAGGCCTGTGCCCTCCATTGTGCGTTACAGGCTGATGACGAGATCAGGGGATATACTTCTCCTAGATATTTATTTATAGATTATATTGTCTTATGTAAAATTGAGCGTCGGTGGCTCAATGAGCGTCGGTGGCTCAATGGCGTGGACTGTCGCCTTCCTACCGGGAGGGCTGAGGTTCAAATCCCGACACGTACCAATGTTTTTTCGAATTTTCGAAAATATATGTAAGTTATCCGAAGAGATTCGAAGGTTGTGTGTGAAGTCATCCAATCCGCACTGGGCCCGCGTGGACGACTAAGGCCTAAACACCCTATACGGTTAGGCTCGTGCCCCTCGGTGGGGACGTTCATTCAGCTGATGACACATGTCAAACATTTCGTTAGGAAACAGCTGAAATTGAAATTATGGTTACATAATTTTATACTAACTCGTACGTATTTACCTTTTTTTTTGCTTGAAACGCAAATGACTCGGGGAAACGCTACACATAGTCTAGGAGCTTACTAACGTTCTTCAAATTGTTTGGAAAATTCTTGATATAAAATTATTTCAAATTAGCGTTGTTTCTGTTTATTAAGCATTTTGAAATGCCGTTATTAGATCTGGAGTAAATTTATTTAATAGGAAGACTGCCTTCGCTTTTAGATGCGATCGCAATCCAAGAATACAATTATAGTACCTAATACCTATGCACTGTGCATAGTTACTAACTTGTGACATACAGATGGCACAGTTTATATATATTTCAAGCCGTGCCCGCTACTTTATAATAAATGTCTATGTATTTTCCATTCTGCATTATTTACAACAACAATTCGTAATACTTAATAGTTTACTATAATGACTATTTTTACATATTATTATTATTATTGTTAATTAACAATTGCAAATTGAAATGGTCAATTTGAATCAAGAGATATGCCGTTCATACTCTAGCCTACATTTTTCCACCACCACTGCGGTTGTCATGTACACAGGTCGAAACAAACTGTAAACAAAAGGGCGATCGATATTATACGAGTTGAACTAAAAGCCTCGCGGCCCTTGCCATGACTGCAAGTCTAGTAAATGGAAAATTAATTTAATCTGTGATAATTCCATTTCCGCCATTAGAACACTTTGGCATAACTTTCGGCGGGAATGCGGCCATATTAACGTTCAAAAACGCGAATGAATAGTGCTAGCAGTGAAGTGTCGCAGGACTGTTCAGGGTTCAGACTGTTTACCAATCTGGCGTCCTGTATGGAGAAATGGTTCGGTGATAAGCGGTTGTGGTTATTTGGGAACAACCTGCCGCTCTTACCGAGAAGGTATGATTCGCACTTTTGAATACGTATTAAGGTTTTTTAATATCTGGTTGTGTGGATTCGTGATAGTCCTAGTGTTAGGTATATATAATTTTTGCCTGCACATTGTTGAAATAAAATTTACTTGTTTTCGTATGTCGCGTTTTTTGTTAGGATTTAACCTAGCATTCAGGCATGTAAGCATTCATGAGTTTTCAGAAAACAATAAAAAAATGCATTATGCGGCCTTAGTTTAAGAAGGGAGGTTAAACAGACAAGTTATTCTGAATTTGACATGACCTTTCAGGATCCTAACTCGACAATGTATATGCACAAGCACAATGCTCAAGCCGACAGGTCTTTTAAACTATGTAATCACAACCTGTAATTTAATTTTACTATTAAATTATTCAATACTTTTCTCATGTCGTTTGCAATGGATAAACAGTTGTAAAAATAATCTATAGCTGTGGTAAGTAGTAGTACTTACTCGTAGTATTCAGTAAGAACTACGATACGAATATTTTGCCTGATCTCCAAGTTTGGCCTCTCTCCCCAACCTTTAAAGTCCACATCCGGCATATATCTTCTCTAGATTGGAGGCAAACGATACTATTGATGGCGTAACGCCTTGTGCGTTCGGTTGGTGATCGCACAACTATAACTACTGTTGTTGGCTGGAGATGCCCTTTACAGCTTCACCGGGCAATTGGCGAGTGCAGATGGCTCTCAGCCTTAAAATTTACACAATGAGCCTAAGGGCGTCCCAGAGTGGGACTCGAACCTCGGTTGCCTAACATACTGCCGATGCGGCGACGATCATGACAGAACTACATCGATTATTTGTTGACATCTAGAAAAAACATTCCAACGTCATTAAGCTATCTGACATCATAGCGTTGATTGAGAACCCTACATCATAGAAGTAAATATATTGTCTTATGTAATGATAAGATTCAACAGATAAATCCCATTATTATTAGCATAAATCTGCATCAAACTATTCGGAATATGATCAAAAACACAGTTATTGAGAACTAAACTTTATGGCTGCTAAATTAACAATATGAAAGGTGAAATTAATAGATCAATAACATCGCCTGAAGTCGTCGCTGCAAGGCAAGGGAATGCATTATATTATCATACAAATAACTATGTACGTAACTTCAAAATCAATGACAAAGTGACTCACTTTCAGCCCAATAATATTGGATATTTCACGAGCTAAAGTACTATTGGTGGAATATCTCCAGGATCAATATAGCTTTTAGGTTTCCATTTGCCTTTGTTTACATTACCTTGGTTTATATAATGAATATTCATATGATTACAGCTGTCATCATGAGAAATTGCCTTGTTTGAACCTAGTCGGGGTGTATCCGTTTGTTATATACTAGAATGTATGGTAACGTCTATTTTGATGTTTTATATTGTTTGTTAGAGCGTTGGTTGCTCATTAGTGTGGACTATTGTCTTCTAGAGGGTGCAGAAAAAAATTACGATTTTTAGTGCATTTTAAAATTAGAATTAAAACCCAGGTCGTGTAGGTCATCGAGTTAGTCCCGGGATTTTTTTATTAGCATATGTGAATAGATGCTTCGAATCCGTTGTTTACATTTAAGTTCGATATTGCTATTATTAAGGGGTTATACTCGTGCCAAAAAAAATCTAACAAAGTAGTTTATCGAATTAGAAAGAGGGGAATGAAAACGGACCCCAAAAATTACATTGCCTAGAATTTCTGACAGAAAAATCTGCTCCTAGTTGGCACATAACAGGTGAGTCAGTCTTTTGAAAAATCATCATGTCAAATAGTCCATATGAATTATGTAGACACGCCCTTCAAATTGATTGAGCCTTGGATAAAGGGACAATGGACATGAATAATAAATGTGATGAACCTTACTCAGTCCATAACGAGCTGTACTTTTCCCACGCTTTACTACGTTTTACTCGTATACATTATTGATGAAGGCGTTTTCTAACTGTACAGTTTATCCCAATTTTTATTCCCTACGGTTTTTCGTTCTGATTTTTATGCTTCTTTTTTAGGGTTCCGTAGACAAAAGGCTTTTTTGCCTTTTGTCGGAACCCTTACAGATTCATCATTTCTGTCTGTAGCTATATCCGTCCGTTTGTCACTGCCACTTTTCTTCATAACTAAATGAACTGTATACTTTTGAAACTTTGTAAGTATATGTACCAATTCTGTGAGCCGCATGGAGTGTGAAAGTGCACGATCAAAGTCTTTATTTATTGCCGACTAGGACTAAAATTTCATCATATTGGCTACCCTATTCATGTTAAACGTTGCTTGTTAGCAACCCGACCTTCAACCATGGCTGAATGTCAGAGATCGAAACTATTTACGTCAGATTAAGATAATGGCGCGGTTCGTTCCCGTGTTTCTACCTCCCCTATAATTTTTGTATTAACAACCCTCAATTTGATGTTACTAACTTTTGCTTGATTCTTTTCTAGAACGTTGTTGTTATACTAGGTTATTTTTTAATTTGACTTAGCTTAAAAATGCTTTGGTATGAAATATGAGGTAACTGTGTATTTCATGTTACATTGCAGGACAATCTTCAAATTATATATTTTGTAATTTTGATGTTGGTCACTCCGTATATGATTGGAATGTTATTTGGTTTATTTTTTTTAATGTGTTTGCTAATTACATAAAACTTTCTTTATTTCTGTAGCAATTTGTAATTTGTCGTTAACCAGATCATTCGTCCATCTGGTTGTCATATCTTTATACTCTTCCGTAAGTTAATAATTTAAATAAAATGGAGTCTTGTATGACAAAAAAAATAATGTTATCAAACTCAAAATATCTTTATTAATGGGTCTAAGTAACCTAATTAATCTTTCAAATATACTTTTATATAAATGGTAATTTTGATAACTCTCACACCGGGTCGGAATAAGTAGGATCTTCAAGAAGATACGACAAGAAACTCGATAGTCACTCTTTTTACAATATTGGTTACAAAGTTTTGTCAGATTTTGTTAATGGAACACTAAGTGCAAGACCACAAATCTTTATCCAATAAATATTTCATATCTATTGTGTAGTACCCTTCCTTTATGCGGCTTTTTAAAAATATTTGATTTACACTGGTGCAACTCGACTAAATTTTGTGGTATTTTATTTAAGAACTTCATGCTAGTAAAATTACCGGCTATAAAAGACCTAACATCTGGTGTCTCTAGTGAGGGGTGCAGTGTGGCATTGATGGAAAATAATAACTGTCTATTTATCAGTTGTTGGTCTTCTTCAATGCCCCTCTGTCATAGTCAGCCGTATCACTTACAGATGAGCATCTTGGCCGACCTGTACACATTAAAATTAAGAAAATAAATAGAGAAAGAAAGCTAATTCGACAACCTTCTCCATTGTTCACCAGGTCGCGCGCCAGTAGCCGCGCTATGGAGCGCTACGAGAAACTGGCGAAGCTCGGCGAGGGCTCATACGGGCTGGTGTACAAGTGCCGCAACCGGGACACCGGCGAGATTGTCGCCGTGAAAAAGTTCGTCGAGAACGAGGACGACCCGCTCATAAGGAAGATTGCGCTTAGGGAAATTCGCATGTTAAAGGTATTCAGTTCAAACTGTTACAGTCCACAACAGATGTAGGAATACACTGTGCAGTCCACGGTTGAACAGAGTTTCAACTGTCACAGTGTACATAGTTCCCTGCTCTTTTGCATCTATCTATTCAACCTATCGCAGTCCACTGCCGGACATAGGCCTCCCCCATTTTTCATTCATTCTCTTACGGATTAAATCATTTCTGATCTTATCCTTAAGTGAGACCCCAAGCATAGCTCGCTCCATTGCGTGTTGAGTGACTTTGAACTTGAGAACCAATCCCGCAGTCAGTGTCCATGTCTCAGCTGCGTATTTTAGTACGGGTAGGACGCATTGCTCAAAGAATTTGGTCTTTAAGCATTGCGGAATCGTCGACGTGAAGGCCTGACGTAACTTGCCGAATGCCACCTTTTCTTTTGCATCAGATATGTACATTTATCTTGGTTTTACGCATGTTAAAGGTATCACTTCAAGCTATTATAGTCCACTTCTAGATTTTGTGTCAGATATCTCGATCATAAAAATGTTTATTCAGCTGCCAATAACCTTTTACTTACGAGTCGTTGGTCCTTCAGTCGGGCCCGAGGACGGGCCAGTGGAAAAACTAGCTAGTTCTAGGTATTTTACAGGACATATATAATGTACTGGATGATGTTCCCGACAGAATAAACTTATTAATTTTGTATTAAATATTATGCCTGCATTCATTTTGAAAAATACATTTATTTTAAAAATACCTTTTGCCTTGGAAAATATCCGTTCTGGAGATAACAGATAAATTGGTCAATTTATTGAGCAACAATCTAACACTGTGACGTCATAATGTTGCGATGCCATAGAAAATATATGAAAATTAGTCATCAGTGACCGTTCAAAACTCAGTTGATGTCAGTCATCGCCTCCACCGTGCCTATTTACAAACTTCAAAATTTATTTACGACCCTAATATTATTTTTCGGACACCGATAATTTAAAGAAATTAATCGCTTTGTGAGCACAAATTAAATTCAAAAGTACGGGGTGGCACCCTTGAATATTGTAGAACAAAAAACATGACGATCATTAATAGCTTTGATTAGTATAACGTCGTTGGTTTAACACGCACACCACCCTGTTTACGTGAATTATCAAATATGCAATTTATTCAACAGTGTATGATTAATATTCGTATCGTTTTTCTTCTTTCTTCTGAACCTATCGCAGTTGGTTTGCCTGTCTCTCACTTTGCGCCAGAAAGACTTCTTTTTTTCGAAGACACCTGTTTGCCCGCAGATGGCCTTTACAGCTTTACCGGGAGATAGGGATTGAGCGAACCTACAGGGACACGCGACGATGGCCACCGCCGGCGGGGGCAGAATCTCACTTGTCGCACTGTGTGTACAGTGTTGTAAAGTTTTATCTAGTACGACGTTCGATAGACCGACGTCTTGCAAAATTCGTTGATGGGTGGCTGATTGAGGAAAGCGGTGGACCGGGAAACTGACGTAAAATGGGGTAGACCCATGTTTAGCAGTGGACTACAATACGTTGAAGGGAGAAAGAGCTTCGGACAAGCAATACATTTTCTTCAGTATGGCTCTTGATATTTTATTTTCCACCAAAAATATATGTTCTATGTTTACACGGGGTACTTAATCTCAATAATGGTCTGCGTCAACACACTGTTGAAAAATAATATTCGTGAATCCGACAAATCACCGACGTCACATTTATATAGGGTAACATTGTTATCATATAGTCGATCAATCGAATACAATTTATCGATTCAGGCCAGGCGCACAGAGCGCGGTGCGTCACTAAGTAATTTTGAAATATTATAAAAGTACTTTCAGTTATGTTTTGTTAAAGAAATTTTATTGTTTATTGTACCATAGAAATAAGTAATTAACTTTAAAAAAATATATAAATTAAAAACAAAATAATACCCTCATAAGTTAGGCCGGCGTGATAGGTTACGGCCCAAACTCCGCATAGCCATAATGTACGGGAAGGCCTGTCCCTGCAGTGGTACGTTATAGCCTGCTGATGATGATGGTAGCAAAATTCAAAATAGTGCTAGTAAATCTCAACCTAGACGTTTGGTTCAGCTAGATTCCTTTGCAACATTACTGGTTGATAAGATCAATGGAAGCGGTTGGCCGTGCACACATATTCCTTGGGTGCAAATATTCATTGTTCCATCACGAATCTAAAGATGCATATCGTGCTTGCGTACATCTAACACGCCAAGGTTTTTGAGCTGTTTTGAAAACGGAATGGCTAAAATAGGGATGTTGACCAATGATGTAAAAAAGTATGGATTCGTGATATACTCACAAACCAATTGAAAAAAGTGTTCCGAATGCAGTGACAGCACACATACGCATTGCGAATTTCGAACACATTTACCTAAACAAACTGTACTCTCTTCGGCTGTTCGTTTTTAAGGCACGGATGGCGTATCTACGTTTATATATACAGAATATCATTGATGTGGACCTAGAGAACAATTGAGCTTTTGTCGACCTGTTGAAACTACTTATTTCCCTACGTTTTGTATACTACGAGTAATACTACTGTATTTATTTACTAGCTGTTCCCCCGCGGTGTAACGTTACCCGCGTTATAAGATTTTTTCCCGCAGAAAACGTAACCTAAAATCGCTTCGTAAAGTCACGCCGACATGAATACATTGCTTTATTTTTCCAAAATAAAAAGTATTTGTATAAAATAAAAGTAGCCTATGTCTTTTCTTACGAAATCAGCTTCCTGCCAAAAAAAGTCCCGTCCAAATACATCCTGCCATTTTAGTGATAACTCAGAACGAACAGACAGACAGGCAGACCGACAGACAGACAGACGAAAATTTCAAAAAAAAAAATTGACATTTGTACCGTATATATATTCAAATGCATGAAGAAAAAGACTAACACAAACAGACATGTTCATGCACACAAAATGTTTGAATTGTACTGCCCAGGGACATCCTTAACATTACACCGGATTGGTTGTCAACTTTATATCAATGATATTCTGTATATAAAGGTAGATACGCCAACCGTGCCTCAAAAACGAACCGCCGAAGAGAGTACAGTTTGAGCTCTTCATTAGGTAAATGTGTTCGAAATTCGAAATATGTGTATGTGTGCTGTCGGAACACTTTTTTCGATTGTTTTGTGAGCATATCACGAATCCATACTTTTTTACATCATTGCTTTATATCGGTTATAGTGCAGTGAAATAGTGATGGCAAGGGATTGTTTCTCAATAATATATGCATTTATTCTCCCTCCGTTTCTCATGCTAATGGCGGAGTCATAACCTTTTCGCGTGACTGTATAACAAGTGTGTTAGTGTATTCACATTTTACAAAATCGACCACTTAAGGCGCGCATACGAGAGTTCAGTGTTCCCAAATACAAAGATTATTCAAATTTGGTTGAATGTTTATAACCACATGAAAGAAAGAAACATTTATTGGCCCGAAAATTCAAAGAATATAACAAAACAATTAAAATTGACGACCATTTGGTGCTGCGGTTCAGACGTCGACTGCAACACCAAGGGTTCCGGGTTCGATCCCTGGGCAGTACAAATATTTGTGTGAATAAACATGTCTGTTTGTAATGGTCTGGGTGTTTACTATGTATAATATGTATGTATTTACAAAAAAATGTATATAAGTATGTTTATCCGTTGTTTAGTACCCATAATACAGGCTTCACGCTTAACTTGGGGATAGATGGCGCTGTGTGAATGTCTGTGGATATTTATTAAAGTACCGCAATTTGGTATCCCACAGAATCTAAAGCACCCAAACCTGGTGAACCTGATCGAGGTGTTCAGGCGCAAGCGTAAACTGCACCTGGTTTTCGAATACTGCGACCACACAGTGCTGCATGAGCTGGAGAAGTATCCCGCTGTGAGTATTTATTTCAATGATTAGTCTTTCTCTTTTATCGTCATCAGCTCATTATAAGTCCTCACCGAGGGGCACGAGCCTACTCGTGAAGGGTGTAAATGCCTTAGTTGTCCACGTGGGCCCAGAGCGGATTGGACGACTTCAAACACCAACTTTCACACCACATATAATTTCACACTACATAGAACCTGCCCCAATGGGCCACCCATGCTCTCTCTCTTTAACCTATCGCAATGCTGGATATATCGCAGCTTTCATATTATAGGGGCACAAGTCAAAAACATGATTGTTGGGAAATCGTGTTTGAAGATTCTTGGGCCCTTCTGTTCTCTCAAAATCGGTCATAAATAAATTAAAACATTAATTGCAAAATTAATTTTGTGTTATCTCAATTTTGTCAAATAAGTTTTAATTTTTATCGATAATGCTGTGTATGCTTTTAATAGGTGTATATATCAGATCTAATACAACCTGCACATGATGAAAAATGTAAATATATGCACTGTTAGCGTACCTTTCTAAATAAATAAATAAAATAATAAAATATTATAAGAGTATGTCCTTAGCTTTAGAATTTGAATTTGAATTTTGAATTTGTAGATGTGTTGATTTTCGGTCAATATATACGTAAAACTGAAAAATGCTAATTTTTGACATGTGCCCCTATAGTATGAAAGGTGCGATATGTCTCCCCTATTTTGCGCACCTAATATCCCAGTCCTCCGCATTTCTCATCCAGCCTAGAGACGACAGAGTCCAGTGTAGAGACACTATCGTATTACAACTTCGCTAGTAGTGTATAGCACGCAGGAAGGCATTTTTGGGACAAAACATTCTCAATTCTTACCCGTTCTATACACTACTCGCGAAGTTACCCGAGGTTAGACGAATACGATAGTGTAGACAGGCACTTCGGCTCACTTCGTCCGACTTTGCTTCGCCTCGGGCGACATCCATTTGTTTTTGGACCGACCCAAAGAAATCGAAGCTGCATGAAGTGCGTTCACGAAGTACCTCTCTACACTACTCGGCTAGTCTCGGACTATTTCGCGAGGAACTTCGCGAGTAGTGTATAGGACGCATAAGGTTGATGTTATAGCAAAACCCTTACCTGTTCATAAGGAGACCTCAGTAATACAGTGAACTTTCACGGACTGTTAAAGTTTAGGGTAAAGTTAGTTTCTTTATTACTCTGGTACTCGGAAAATATTGGATAAGTGCGTCGGAACTCAAAATTGGCGAGGCGATGTGAATTTTACTGAATAACAACTTATCTTTGTTTAGCGGGTGAATGACCGGAGACGGCTTCATGTGTTTATTTAAATGAGTTAAAGGGTGTTTGTATAATTTATACAGCATATTTACATAAGTAAAGTGGAAGTTCAATCCTGAAACGTCTTATATGCCAAGGTGGTAGTCGATAAAGAAAACTTTATTGCACATGCAAAGGGCTTAATTAGTAGGTCTTTGTTTTCTTCAACACTAAAATAAGACAGACAAATGTAGCGCTAGCGATCCATGCATGGCATGGTGGCGTGGTATTCTATAATAATATTAATTATCAATGTAATAGGGATCAAATCGTGTCCACGTACCGAAAATCACGGAAACGTCAGGAGAATAATAAATAATTATTTATTTACGCGATTTAATCCGTAAAATTAGTTTTGTTTCATTGTCTCCGAATCGCGAATACTTAATACGACGATAGTGATGATACTAATGTAGTAAAAAAAGCCATCGTCTAATTTGGATAAGTATATGCTTAATTCGTTTTCAGAAGAACCACGCACCAACTTTTTGACCTTTTAACTACCTGGAACCCAAACAATGGAATAACTTTTGTCACTGCATAAATACAACTGTGGTGAAACCACAGTTACACCTTAAATATTGTTTACTTACTTACTGACTTGTTACCTAACTTACTTTAAATATTTTTACTTACTTACTTAGGACGCCCAAGACCATGACTGACCATGTCAGAGCGGCATTTATTGAGACCACGAACTGATAAACAGTTATTATTATACTCTATCAATGTCTCACTGCGCCCAACATCCGAGACAACAGATGTTAGGTCTCTTATACCCGGTAATTTTACTAGCTACAGTGACCTCATCCCGAAACATAAAAGTGCATTACACTTCTATTACACGAAACGATATCTGGCACTTCGGTGGTACCTACCTAGACGATTCAGTACCGAGTCTACCACCCAGTAAAAGTAAACGTGTTTCTCTAATTATTGTTTTGGCATTCAAAAAAATTGGCCATCTCCCCATGCATTCATATTCATACATGCAAACGTGAAGTGTGCGATGCATATTGAGCCGTGTTTGTAATGCATAACCATGTTTGTTTCCTCGCCGTGACATTGAGTTCGGTGATTAATCGAAGACTCGGTGACATTAACACCTAAGCCGCAAGACTTGAATGCATAATGTTCGTCCATTGATGAACGAATGCCTCCCCTTATGATTTCCACGCGGACCGATCCCTAGCAGTTGACATCCATCTGCTACCCGTAACCTTAACCAGGTCATCAGTCCATCGGGTTGGGGGTCGGCCTACGCATTGTTTTCCGTTACGCGGACACCATTCGAGAACCTTTACGCCCCATCGATTCTACGCACTATTTGCCCTGCCCACTGGATAGATTGCAAGGAGTTTTTTACTAGGTAGTAGACTCGATACTGAGTCGTCTAAGTAGGTACCACCGCTGTGCCAAATGTCGTCCCGTGAAATAGGTGTGTTCTGCACTTCTGTGTATCGGAATGTGGTCACTGTAGCTAGTAAATTGCCGGGTATGAGAGACCTAACACTGTTAGGTCTCGGGAACCGGGCGCGGGGCATTGTAGGCGGAGAATAATGATTACCTACTGTCATGATCAGGCATATCACGTACCACCAGGTGAGCGATTTGACCGTTCAGTTCACATTTTTTCTTCTTTTTAGCGTATTGATAGTAAGCTAGTTAGCTTAGCTAGATTCTCAGCTTCTATAGTTAATTTGTGTAAATTAACTATTGAACCTAGCTACAATGTGTATGGTCGCCAGCTTTTTATTAACCGACTTCAAAAAAGGAGGTTCTCAGTTTGACCTGTTAGTATGTAAGTATGTATGTGTTTGTCCGCGATTATCTCGCGTTTGGCTGAAGCAATTTCGATGCGGTTTTCGGTAATGTATTTGTTACATTCAGGAGAAGGTTTTAGTGTTTGATTAGATATCTTGCTTCAAACTGTTTGGGCAAGCAAGACACGACATTAAGTATTTAACCAACATTTGGGCTACTCCGCAAAGATAATCTGGCCAAATTATCCTTATTCCGACCTTTCGGTATCCGAAGCCTATTTAAAGACTTCCAGATAGGCCCGAGGCCTTTCATAAAGGGGTTTTTCTAAGAAGCAATGCAGGGTGTAAGTAAGTAAGAGCGTCGGTAGACTGTTGTTTCCGATCTGGAGGGCGCAGGTTCAAATCCCGCCTCATACCAATGTCTTTTCGAATTTTCGAAATTAAATGTAATCCGACACTTTTACGCCTAAGGAAATTAAATCGCGAGGAAACCTGCGCACACCTACGGAGAGATTCCAAGGTTGTGCGTGAAGTTGGCCAATCAATATGTTTTAATATAATACCAATCAATATTTTAGTATATTGATGACTCATTTTCAATGTAGTGCAGTACCGACGCATCGTAAAGATTTTAACGGCGAGGTTTTAGTCCATTGTCGTTTGACCTTCGGCTGTTTTGTTTACGATCGTTTAGGAATAGGTCGAATAGTGTTGTCACTAATAATACTGAGGGATGAAGAAGGTTCCAGCTTTAATCTTTTCAACTCTATGAAATAGTATAAAATCAATCCAACCTCAGCCTCTAGTGGTGTAATAACGAACAAGGCTCTACCTTTAAAAACAGGCTACTGCTTTGTATAGATAGAGCCTCCTGGCTGATTGTGAAGGACTGTGCGCTAATAATAAATATCCACTGACATTCACACAGAAGCCATCTTGTCCCAAACTAAACATTTAGCCTTTAATATTTGTACTAAACATCGGATAAACATACTTATATATTTTTTGTAAATACATACATATTATACATAACATATTATAGTTAACATATCATAAATAACATATATAGTTTATGACAATTTGAGGACCCATTTGGTGTAATGGTTGAGACGTCGGCTACTACACCAAGGGTTCCGGGTTCGATCCCGCGCAGTACCCTCAAACATTTGTGCGCATGAAGTCTGTTAGTATTGGTCTAGGTGTTTTCTATGTATAAATAATAAATAAATAAATATCCACTGACATTCACACAGCGCCATCTAGCCCCAAGTTAAGCGTGAAGCCTATATTATGGGTACTAAACAATGGATAAACATACTTAAATACAATTATTTTTGGAAATACATACATATTATACATATAAAACACCCAGACCATTACAAATAGACATATTCATGCACACAAATTATTGTACCCAGTGATCGAACCGGGAACCCTTGGCGTAGCAGTAGACGTCTCAACAGCTACACCTAATGGATCATAAAAGATGTTGCATGAGAGAAATTTAAGTTCTTGACGGAAAGAGTTGTTGTCTAGCCCAGCTGTGGACTATATGGCATAATAATGAGAATACTTGTTATATTATTGTGAACCATCCCTAAGGTTGATAATGCGATGGCAGTTCCAAGTCATTACTTTGTAAGGGTAAGTAAATAAAAAAATAACAGTCATTATATTATTTGGCAGCCCTGAAGTTAAACTACCACACCCAGGGTCACGGCCGATCCGCACGCGACCTTTTAATGAATACAGTTTTGTGTATAAATATTTACACTTATGGTAAAATTAACCCCACCAAAAACATTTCATGTGAAAGGTTGCCAAGACGACCACATAAGCTTTACCTTTTAAAAAAAAGGACAGATCTCATGTAGAGCCAAGGTTCTGAATCTATACGGCCTAACTCTAACGGCCCTTATTTTAACAAATTAAAAAAAATATATATAACACAAGTCACATTTACAATTTAGGGTAGTGTTCTCATTCTGTTACGTTTTTAAAACCTTGTATTAGAATGAGACCGCTCTTCTAATAAAAAGCATAAGTGAAACTTGCACTTAGATAATAACTTAAACTAAACCTTAAATCTACCAGTAAAAATGTAAGGTTTCGCCGTTTCGATTCCATCGTGGAGGTGATACGGATATTTAGTTACTGATCTAAAGTAACGAAACTGCCAAGCCAAACGTATTTACTGATTTGTAGAATTTGTTTAAGTAGAGTCGATAGAGTAAGGCCGTGTAGGTTCAGAAGGTCAGCTCTACATGAGATCTGATATTTTTTTAAGGGCAAACCTTATGTGATCACATGGCAACATTTTACATGAAATGTTTAGGGTGGGATTTCAGTTCGATTTGTAAGTTGAAAGACAGTCTTTTTGGATTTTTTTTCGTAAGTACTTATCAATAGGTTTTTTTTAGTATCTGTCTTGAGTTCCGTGTGTCTCTTAATATTGTGTAATGTTGATGTATAGGTAATAGGTTAAAGTCTTGTAAACGGTCCCTAAGTAAATAAATAGGTTTATGCAAATAAAAAACTTAGGTACTAAAAATAATAAAAGTTTTGTTAAAAATACTACGTATAGTATGGAACGCGCAGCAATTGATGAATCAGATGTTTACTCATTAATGTTACACAAATTTTGCAATCATTAAACAACAATTAGAAAATGTATCCATTAGACATAATTATAATAAAAATAAAGTGCTGAACACATCTTGGATAAATAAACATATTTTATAAAAAAGGGAGGCAAACGAGCATGCGGCTCAAAAGTGTTGTAAAGTGTCACCAAATGAGGTCATATGAATGCGTTGCCGGCCCTTAAAGTTCGGCAGCCAGGACTTACTTCCTGGTGATTAGTATTTTTTTTTTATGTTTATATTGATACATGAAATGAGTGATGATGATCGACGCATGATAGATGAATTTCCTCCCTTCTCCAGAAGTTTCAGAAAGATGTGTGACTTTATTACTTACGCGAACTTCTTGAGAACCCTGAAAGAGTGACCGTTGTACTGTTTGTTTTCTTTCATTGGCCAACATTGAATGCCGCTTGTTCCCGAACACAATTAATGATCAATAAACGACCTTAAAGACCCCCTGATAAGTCAACATAAAACCTCTATTATAGTTGGGCAGAATGTAACGCAGGCATGGTTATGAGGTTGTTATTAGTAAAGAAAAGTATACGATTTGTTAACTATTGAATTCCCATATAAAACAAGGGCTAAATTATAAATTTTGCCAAATAGCATAGATTCTAATGGGTACGTAAATAAATTAAATATAAAAATGATGCCTGTCTGAATAATTAAACATAATTTGCATGAAAATTCTTTGAGAACAGAAGTCGAGCAAGCTTGAATTGCCTTTTTCAATAAATCTGGGCACAACTTTTAATTGTAGCACATTTCAATAAAATGTTAAGACAAGCAAAGGTCATTTTGATTGTGCGTAAAATGGAAATTGATTTTGAAAGTAGGTCTAAAATAACGGTATATGGAAGGTTAACAAGAACGGAATTATGTTTTGATACCGTATATTAAAACGAAGGCCTTGGTTGTGTAACATAAAAGGGAACTACTTTTAATACCTGGTTACAGATACATAAATTATCGTGTTTAATTAATACTTATTAACCTCGTCCTCATTTAACGTCCTTAAGGAATGTTTTAATAGGTTAGGTTATATTTTTATACTTCCGACTATAGCTTTATCCACGAAGTTCAAGGTCTTGGTGACGAACTAGTATAGCCTATTTCATCAATCAATCAACCAGGCCAGGGCACAGGTTCCCTCTCATGTTGCGGGGAACAACGACTTAACGTCCCTTTCGAAGCACGAAGGGACTCGGGAGTAATCTTTTTCGGTCACCCATCGATGGACCTACAGATTTCTACTTATATTTGAACTTGTATTTAATAAATATCTTATTATATATGTATTTTAGAAATTACTTTATTTGTTTAAGCTATTTTTATTTATTTTATTATGCATGTATTTATGTCATTAGATAAGAATGTGTGTCTATTATTAATATACATTAAGTGAATGGTTGTTTAAGAGAGCGTCAGTGGCTCAATGGGTGTGGACTGTCGCCTTCCTACCGGGAGGGCTGAGGTTCAAATCCCGATACTTACCAATGTGTTTTCGAATTTTCGAAAATGTATGTACGTTATCCGACGCTCTTACGGTGTGAAGGAAAACATCGTGAGGAAACCTTCATGCACGCTNAAGTTGGCCATCAATATGTTTTATATAATATCCAATCAATATTTTTAGTATATTGTGATCATTTTCAATGCAGTGACGTCGTAAGATTTTAACGGCGAGGTTTTAGTCCATTGTCGTTTGACTTCGGCTGTTTTGTTTACGATCGTGGAATAGGTGAATAGTGTTGTCACTAATTACTGAGGGATGAAGAGGTTCAGCTTTAATCTTTTCAACTCTATGAATAGTATAAATCAATCCAACCTCAGCCTCTAGTGGTGTAATAACGAACAAGGCTCTACCTTTAAAAACAGGCTACTGCTTTGTATAGATAGAGCCTCCTGGCTGATTGTGAGGACTGTGCGCTATAATAAATATCCACTGACATTCACACAGAGCCAATCTTGTCCCAAACTAAACTTTAGCCTTTAATATTTGTCTAAACATCGGATAAATACTTATATTTTTTGTAATCATACATATTATACATAAATATTATAGTTAATATCATAAATAACATATATGTTTATGACAATTTGAGGACCATTTGGTGTATGGTGAGACGTCGGCTATACACCAAGGGTTCCGGGTTCGATCCCGCGCAGTACCTCAACATTTGTGCGCATGAAGTCCGTTAGTATTGGTCTGGGTGTTTCTATGTATAAATAAATTAATAAATATCCACTGACATTCACACAGCGCCATCTAGCCCCAAGTTAGCGTGAAGTCTATTAATGGGTATAAATGGATAAACATACTTAAATACATTATTTTTTGGAAATAATACATATAAAACACCAGCCATTACAAATAGACATGTTCATGCACACAAATTATTGTACCCAGGATCGAACCTCTACACCTAATGGATCATAAAAGATGTTGCATGAGAGAAATTTAAGTTCTTGATGGAAAGAGTTGTTGTCTAGCCCAGCTGTGGACTATATGGCATAATTATGAGAATACTTGTTATGTATATTATTTTGAACCATCCTAAGGTTGATAATGCGATGGCAGTTCCAAGTCATTACTTTGTAAGGGTAAGTAAATAAAAAATTCAGTCATTATATTATTTGGCAGCCCTGAAGTTAACTACACACCCAGGGTCACGGCCGATCCGCACGCGACTTTTAATGAATACAGTTTTGTGTATAAATATTTACACTTATGGTAAAATTAACCACAAAAACATTTCATGTGAAAGGTTGCCAGACGACCACATAAGCTTTACCTTTTTAAAAAAAGGACAGATCTCATGTAGAGCCAAGGTTCTGAATCTATACGGCCTAACTCTAACGGCCCTTATTTTAACAAATTAAAAAATATATATAACACAAGTCACATTTACAATTTAGGGTAGTGATCTCATCCTGTTAAGTTTTTAAAACCTTGTATTAGAATGAGACCGCTCTTCTAATAAAAAGCATAAGTGAAACTTGCACTTAGAGAATAACTTAAACTAACCTTATATCTATATTATCCAGTAAAATGTAAGGCTTCGCCGTTTCGATTCCATCGTGGAGGTGATACGGATATTTAGTTACTGATCTAAAGTAACGAAACTGCCAAGCCAAACGTATTTACTGATTTGTAGAATTTGTTTAAGTAGAGTCGGTAGAGTACCTAAGGCCGTAAAGGTTCAGAAGCTTGGCTCTACATGAGATCTGATATTTTTTTAAGGGCAAACCTTATGTGATCACATGGCAACATTTTACATGAAATGTTTAGGGTGGGATTTCAGTTCTATTTGTAAGTTGCAAGACAGTCTTTTTGGATTTTTTTTTTATGTACTTATCAATAGGTTTTTTTAGTATCTGTCTTGAGTTCCGTGTGTCTCTTAATAATGTGTAATGTTGATGTATAGGTAAAGTCTTGTAAACGGTCCCTAAGTAAATAAATAGGTTTATGCAAATAAAAAACTTAGGTACTAAAAATAATAAAAGTTTTGTTAAAAATACTACGCGCAGCAATTGATGAATCAGGTGTTTACTCATTAATGTTACACAAATTTTGCAATCATTAAACCACAATTAGAAAATATATCCATTAGACATAATTATAATAAAAATAAAGTGCTGAACACATCTTGGATAAATAAACATATTTTATAAAAAAGGGAGGCAAACGAGCATGCGGCTCAAAAGTGTTGTAAAGTGTCACCAAATGAGGTCATATGAATGCGTTGCCGGCCCTTAAAGTTCGGCAGCCAGGACTCTAATAAAGACCCCCTGATAAGTCAACATAAAACCTCTATTATAGTTGGGCAGAATGTAACGCAGGCATGCAATGAGGTTATGAGGTTGTTATTAGTAAAGAAAAGTATACGATTTGTTAACTATTGAATTCCCATATAAAACAAGGGCTTAATTATAAATTTTGCCAAATAGCATACATAGATTCTAATGGGTACGTAAATAAATTAAATATAAAAATGATGCCTGTCTGAATAATTAAACTTAATTTGCATGAAAATTCTTTGAGAACAGAAGTCGAGCAAGCTTGAATTGCCTTTTTCAATAAATCTGGGCACAACTTTTAATTGTAGCACATTTCAATAAAATGTTAAGACAAGCAAAGGTCATTTTGATTGTGCGTAAAATGGAAATTGATTTTGAAAGTAGGTCTAAAATAACGGTATATGGAAGGTTAACAAGAACGGAATTATGTTTTGATACCGTATATTAAAACGAAGGCCTTGGTTGTGTAACATTAAAGGGAACTACTTTTTAATACCTGGTTACAGATACATAAATGATCGTGTTTAATTAATACTTATTAACCTTGTCCTCATTTAACGTTCTTAAGGAATATTTTAATAGGTTAGGTTATATTTTTATACTTCCGACTATAGCTTTATCCACGAAGTTCAAGGTCTTGGTGACGAACTAGTATAGCCTATTTCTTCAATCAATCAACCAGGCCAGGGCACAGGTTGTCCCTCTCATGTTGCGGGGAACAACGACTTAACGTCCCTTTCGAAGCACGAAGGGACTCGGGAGTAATCTTTTTCGGTCACCCATCGATGGACCTACAGATTTCTACTTATATTTGAACTTGTATTTAATAAATATCTTAATATCTTATACTTATTATATATGTATTTTAGAAATTACTTTATTTTTTTAAGCTATTTTTATTTATTTTATTATGCATGTATTTATGTCATTACTATAAGTGTATTGTCTATTATTAATTTACATTAAGTGAATGGTTGTTTAAGAGAGCGTCAGTGACTCAATGGTGTGGACTGTCGCCTTCCTACCGGGAGGGCTGAGGTTCAAATCCCGACACGTACCAATGTGTTTTCGAATTTTAGAAAATGTATGTACGTTATCCGACGCTCTTACGGTGAAGGAAAACATCGTGAGGAAACCTTCATGCACGCCTGCGAAGAGATTCGAAGGTTGTGTGTGAAGTCGTCCAATCCGCACTGGGCCCGCGTGGCCTAAGGTCTAATCACCCTATACGGGTAGGCTCGTGCCCCTCGGTGGGGACGTTTAATGAGCTGATGATGCATGGTTGTTTGCGTCTACCTTCATTATTATTGTTTTTCCTGTTAACCCTGGCCTGCTGGAAGATATCTCTAATAGAGATAAGCTAGCCTGTACTTCATTGTTTCTTTCTGTCTACTTGAATTATCATGATACGTACGAATAAATAAATAAAATAAATTTCTTGTAAATATGTGGATGGACCATTGTGATAGTGGGTAGACTGGTCCGATCACCTCTCATCTCATCTCTTCACCATTAATATATTTTTTGTGTCCTCGCCAGGGTTGCCCGGAACTGCTGTCGAAACAGATCATCTGGCAGACGCTGCAGGGCGTGGCGTACTGTCACCGGCACAACTGCATCCACCGGGATGTGAAAGCCGGAGAACATCCTGTTGACCGGTGACGGCGTCGTCAAGCTCTGCGATTTCGGCTTCGCGAGAATGATCAGTGCGTATTGATTTAGTCTGCAAGTAATTTACTGCTGCATTTTCATTTTTAAATCTAATGCAAGTGTTTAATAAGTTCTAAATTTAGGCCAATAAAAGCGTAGGGTCGTCGGTGGCTCAGTGGTGTGGACTGTCGCCTTCCTACCGGGAGGGCTGAGGTTCAAATCCCGACACGTACCAATGTATTTTCGAATTTTCGAAATATATATGTACGTTATCCGACGCTCTTACGGTGAAGGAAAACATCGTGAGGAAACCTTCATGCACGCCTGCGAAGAGATTCGAAGGTTGTGTGTGAAGTCGTCCAATCCGCACTGGGCCGGCGTGGGCGACTAAGGCCTAATCACCGTATACGGGTAGGCTCGTGCCCCTCGGTGGGGACGTTTAATGAGCTGATGATGGATGAAAGCGTAGGGCTTAGAAAAAACAATATACTGACAAGATGCACAATCTCACTCAAAAAGTGTCCGCGGCAAAAGTCTGCACATCGCGTCCGTTGGGCAGAATTTTAGTTTTTAATCACGTCGCTCGCTACATGTCATAACTTGGACGTTATAAGTCGAATTGATGATGATATCGATCCGCAGCCAATGGATATCAATGTTTCTCTCGACGTGTTTCTGGATATAATAATTTGGATGGTATTTAAATTGGATTGGCTCGACGTGTTTCTGGATATAATATTATGGTTTGGATGGTAGAGTCACAAAAAATATGATAAAAATAACAAGTGACGATTCAAAAGTATCTGTAACAGATTTATTTGAATAAAGATTTTTTTCTTTCTTTCTTTCTTTCTTTCAGAAAGTTATGTGGAAAACGAGTAAATGCCATTATAATAGCAATTTATATTTCTGACTAAATGATTGCATTTAAAATGTATTTCTGGTTTGATATTTGCATTTATGACTTCATCGATGAAAAAGACAACATTAAACGAAAATAAATTTAGTGTTAAAGAAAAGGTTAATGTGTCTTCGATATTTTCGTAGGTGATAATCAGAAAATTGGACAAGCGCGAGTCGGACTCGCCCGTGGAGGGTTCTGCAGCAGCAAGGGACATAAAAAATATTTTTTATTTCCTGAGGCACCTAGCTATAATGGAAAAATATGGTTTACCGTTTGTGTCACATAAAAAACCACTGACTAGATATCAATCAAACCGAATTCTGTTGTTAGATTTTGTGATAATCTTCTCCATATATTTTTTTTTATTTAATCAGTCTCATATTTTAGGAGTTAGAGGAAGGGTGGCCCTACTTTTTTCTTACTATTCAATTAACAAAAAAATATTGTTACGAATGACGTAATTAAAATCACATTAAACATGGCGGCTAATATATTTGACGTCAGTGCACCATAGAGTATGACATGCGAATTGTCATATAGCAAAGAGTCTGGTGTGTTCTAGAGATTTCGCGAACTATGTAGAATGACGTCGACGCTTCGAGCTTAGCGGGCGGACAGGTATATAAGGCGGACCGATAGGTGCGCCGGCAGTCTTGTGTTCTACTCAAGAGCGAACGAAGAGCGAAGTACCTGCGACTACGAGGAAGAAGCGAGAGATAAAGCGATATCTAAGGGACCGTCGAGTGTGAGATAACAGTGTGAAGAGTTAACGAGTGATTATATAACGTGTGTGTGCGGATATTATACGGACTGATCAAGTGTTGTGTTACAGTGTGCAGTGTTAATTAAGGATTGTGCGAGCGTTAATTGACTAATTAGTAAGAGTGTAAGTGTAATTAGTGTTGTGTGTTGTTAATAGTGGTTAATACGGTAGGCTCGTGCCCCTCGGTGGGAACGTTTAATGAGCTGATGATGATGATGATGATGATTAAATATTAACATCGACGATTTAATTGCACTTTGCAATATACATCCGTAATTTGTATAAAGTGTACTTACAATTTTTTTTTAAATAGCAGGTAGGTGCCAGGTTTATAAGTTTAATCAGCCGATGAATTCTCAATAAATTTAAAAACTCAAAATCAGCGAAAAACTTAATTCAATTATTTTGCAAGTCGTCGGTCCACCGGGCCGGAGGTCGTCCTATGCTACGCTTACCAAGACGCGGTCTAATATTCGATTTGGTTTGCGCCTGATAAAAAAAAAATTTTTTATGTCATTTAGTGAACTGGCAATTTACTAGCTACAGTGCCATCTCACACACAGAAAAACACTTCTTTTTTAACGGGCCGATATCTGGCGCTGGCAATTTACTATTTTATGATAATTTTCTTATATTTACCATTATTAAGCTGTCCTTCTTAGTCCTATCCTAATTCCTATCCTCTTATCCTGGACAGGTGGCAGCTGCTCATCGGAATACTCCGTGCATACCATGATACCCTTCGGCGTGGACGTACGAAGAAGGGCTAGTAACTATTAACTCTTATTTTCTTAATTTTTATAAAAAAATTTTTGTTCTTTTTTGTTTTTTTTGTTTTGTTTAGGCCTAATATCATCTGACGAGCCAAGCTAAGCACAAGGGCACTACGTAACTTTTCTCGGACTATTTTTAACTCTCATAGAGTTGGTTTCCGATGTACCAGATATTTCATATTTTCAGGATATAATGTCATAAATAGACTTATTAAATGTACAAAGTCTCAATTACATTATATAGCTCCAACATATTAGTTTTTATAGATGTCTAAAATACAAAGATTTCGTCACTGACACAGTCAATGGCGGATCCAGGGGGAGGGTCATGGGGATCATGACTCCTCCCTGAGCTATTTTAAGTACTATACTAACGTACATTACAAAATACCATATAAGTTCTTAACTTGACTACTACTATATGACCCCCTCCTGGCGCCTAACCTGGATTCGCCCTTGGACACAGTGATGATCATCAAAATGTTTGGCTACTTCCTGAAGTGCTAGACAGCTGAAATTTGGTATGTGTACTAAGTTTAATATACAACCAAACAAAAAACATATACTTGTATTTACTGATGTGTAGAATTTGTTGAAGTTAGGGTCGGTAGAGTTAGGCCGTGTAGATTAGAAGCTTGGCTCTACTTGAGATCTGATATCTTTTTCATAGGGCAAGCCTTCTGTAGTTTTCTTGGCAACGTCCTCGAGAAATGTTTTTGGTGGGATCTTCGTCTTTAATTACGAGGGTTATTAGATGGCGTAGCGGTTAGCGCGTTTAATAAACGTTCACCCAAGTTAACCAACTATCGTCATGGTTAATCGTCTGATGGGTCGCCGAATAAGTAAATCCTTCTAGGCTTCGGAAGGCACGTATTTTTAAAGTTAGTATTATAGTTTTCCTCATCATCATCATCATATCAGCCACATGATGTCCACTGCTGAACATAGGCCTCCCCCAATAACTTCCACTCCAAACGGTCGGAAGCTTTCCTCATTTTAATATTTAATTTTAAATAAAGAATTACCAATTACTTATACGATAAAAAGGAATGAAATAACCGGTAGATATATTGTTTGGTATCCATTGTATTTTCGTAAGTAGTATCGTAGTGTCATTGACATAGTTTGCCTTTTATAGAATGTGTGTGAAAATAATCAAGTGTTTTGGCGAAATCGTCATGCAGATAAGTTTTAGGCTGGAAATGATTTTGACCTGATTGTATTTCGAAATGTTAGGGTTCAGTTTTTCTAAACTGCTCACAGTAAAAAAAATGTATTACGGGCTAATGCTTGTTTGAGGATAGACGGCGTTGTGTGAATGTATGTGGATTTATATTTTTTACCATAACCATTCCTTCATTGCCAATCTCTCAGTAAAGAAAAATGCAAGCTCCATAAAGATCGATACCTCTCAAGTTGCTGCGTTACAAAACAGTGCGTGAGACCTTTCGACACTATTGCACTGGCCATCGATCGTGTGGACATCGGCAGACGAGCTCTGTTGCTGTTGCGCCATGCCACGGTAATGTTTAGAACCAATAATCTTTATCAAGAGATAGGCATGTTTCGTATTTGAAGTAATAAATGACTATTTAACATGAAACTTATTGCTTTGGAAGCTCGCCGTAAGAGATATGATCTCCTCTGTTTTCACAAAATTCAAAATTCTGCTTTTGATTCCCCTCAATCACTATCTTTATTAAATTTAAACACCCAGTATAGATCACAGCATCCCAGTACAATTATCTTAGATGTATACAAAAACATTGAGCGTCGGTGGCTCAATGGTGTGGACTGTCGCCTTCCTACCAGAAGGGCTGAGGTTCAAATCCCGACACGTACCAATGTATTTCGAATTTACGAAAATATATGTACGTTATCCGACGCTCTTACGGTGAAGGAAAACATCGTGAGGAAACCTTCATGCACGCCTGCGAAGAGATTCGAAGGTTGTGTGTGAAGTTGTCCAATCCGCACTTGGCCCGCGTGGACGACTAAGGCCTAATCACCCTATACGGGTAGGCTCGTGCCCCTCGGTGGGGACGTTTAATGAGCTGATGATGATGATACAAAAACCTCTCTTTACAAATACCTCTTTTTGAATCCCATAGTGAGAATGTGTATACTAATGATTTGGTCCGAAGTGGCGGAAATATAAATATAGATTTATTTTACTAGTGTTTTAGAGCTTATAAAAAACGAATCTCTTTAGACCGGATTGTTCTCAAACCCGTATAACCCATAGTTCTACATAACTCTTTTTATGTATGAATTTTAAGAACTCTTTGTAATCTATGTGTTTAGTGGTGTTTGCAAAGGTCAGATTATTATTTGGACCATGCTGTGTATGCTATTAAGGGATTACCATCTAGTGCTTATATTTCGTTAATTTCTTTTGGACCTCAAGATTGTAATCTGTCTGCATACCAAATTTAAATAAATAAATACAACAAAAGGCCTATCTATACTTAGTTTAGTGTTAATGCATTCGTTAGCATAAGGTCTAATACTGAGTCGACTAGGTAGTTAACACCACATTGCCGGATATCGTCCAGAGAAATAGAAGTGCTATGCATTTTTGTGTTTCGGGATGAGAACACTGTAGCAAGTCAAATTCAAGTCAATGAGACATAATATCCGTGGTCTCGAGTGACGTTTAAATTTTGGTTCATAAAATTATTAAACATATTATTTTTACTGATTATTAAATAGTGATCTTATGCATATTACTCGTATTATGAAAACTCAAAGGTTTTTAATAAACACATAGTATAACTGCATTATTAAGCGCGAAATACCAAAGTTTATGATAGAGACAACAATGCAGATTCAACTCTCTTTCTTTGAAATAGAAAGTAACCTTTAGATATAAGAGTCTCCTAATTAAAATTAAATTAACGTGTTGAAGGAAAGTAATTGTTAACAACTATTGGTTTCCCTTAAGACTGCATCTGTCTGTGAGTGTTGAAAAACCGACGCAACTTTGCCACTTCCCGTAAGTTGAGCGAACATATCGTTCTTAAGATAGTTTACAAAGAAGAGAGAAAAACTATTTATTTCACACGCACACGAAATACTAAAAAAAAATATTTACAATATTGCGTTGATGGTTAATTAGGTCTCACCCTAACACGTGCTACGGCTACAGCTGATGTAAAAAACCGACCAAGTACGAGCCAAAACCGCGCACGAAAGGTTCCGTAGCATTGTCCATTACAGAAGGTAAATAAAGTATGTAGTGCTCTAGGTTTTTGCAAATTGTCAATCTATTTAAACATAAAATCAACTATTTGTTATGTGGATAAGATTCATACTTCGCTGAAAATCTTGTTTAAGGACTTGGACTCATGACAGTGCTCAAGCGGATTGACATCTGTACCTAACTTTAGGCTCAACAAATTGCACTGGGTATTATTATAATGGGAGGCGGGAGCGATAGGGACAGTACAAAGTAATTATATTCAGCCTATCCAGCATTAAACAGACGGTCAGCGGTGTAGGTACTTAAATAAATAAATATCTACCGATATTCACACAGCACCATCTGGCCCCAATTTTAGCATTGTGGTGGTACTCCACAGCAACCATGTGCTAAACATTGTACTAAACAATGGATGAAAGTATAGATATACATTTTAATACATACACTTTAGGTTTATCTAGAAATACTGTTTTCGTTATCCCGTCATCTTGACGTTTATTATTAAACATCACTGTTAAATAACATGTCCAAAAAGGATCACGTTTTCGTCCTCTGGTTACGGTACCCTGAAAAGCCATAGCATTGCGACGCTGATTCCATACTATCTAGAGATTAATTGAAGCCTATAAAAGATCAGTGCATTCCGCGCGGCAACAGTATTGGGCAAGCGACCCTAGACCAGTTCTCGAGTGGTCGTTGAGGCAATTCCACTTCTGCAAGTCTCGTGCTGCACGTGTTCAGGGTTGCCACTTGCAATTTAATAATACATAAATTATAAAAAAAAATACACAATTTATCTTTTTTTTGGCAAACGAGCAGACAGATCACCTGATGGAAAGTGAGTACTGCCGCCCATGAACATTTGCAGCACCAAAGGAGCTACAAAATGCGTTGCCTTTTAAGCAAGAGTACGCTCTTTTCTTACTTGCAATTAAATAATATATAGATTATTAAAAAATATAATACACAATCTGTACTAAAAATAATAAGCTAGTGCCCGCGACTCTGCGCAGGATTAGTATTTCGAGTCCCTTATATTATTTAGGATAAACATTTCCACTATAATTTATGTCATATGTGTAACTGTAACAGTTTTGGCAGTACATACTAGAATAGCTCGCAGATGGTAGATTTTCTACGCACTTGACGCTAATGGTCATATTTTGGTCAATTAACACAGCTTTATATGATAATTGTCCTAAATATGACGTGTAGTCTATGTATTATTCTGGTATATATTAAGGTAAATTTTCATTAAAATTAATTCAGTAGTTTTGCCATTAAACATCCATCCTTACAAACTTTCGCATTTATAATATCCGTAGGATTTCTTAAACGAGTATGTTTTTTAAGTCATAGTTGCAATGCAAAGGCAGAATATACTTACGAGTATATATTTGTTAATTTCATAAGTACCTAAGAAACCGCGATTTTCAAACTGACTGGCCGATAAGGCACCTGGTGGTTAGTGATATTGATACACGGTAATTTCACTAGCTAGGCTAGACATATTTAATTGAACTTTACGTTGATAATTATGTAATAAGGCACGTATAGAAATAAAATAATTTCTTATTAACAAATATATTCATTAAATTTAATGAAGCAAGTAGTAAGCAACCCTAATTACGATCGATGCCGTGCCACGGCCAGTCTAGCGAACGTTGGGCATGCGCGGGCGCACGTCTCGAGATGAAAATCATGCAAATCTCTCCGCAACACTTCAAGGACAAACATTGTCAATAGATTCCGCGTCTCGGCAATATTTATCGTGTTATTATCACATATGAACTGGTCATTTGATTGTGTATGTTAATAAGTATAGTTTGAATAACGTGTTATTATTCAAACAATTCAATTTATGCAGACATACGTTGCATTAGGTATTCTTTTCTCATCAGTTTTTCGCCCGGTGAATCTGTGCAGGCCATCTCCGGCCAAAAGTTAAAAGTTTATCCGAAATAAAAGAAAATCTCTAGCTACTGTACAATTCTGTATTACCGCAGTCATTTGCTGTATATACTCGATAATTTAAATTATGTATATGGTATGGTGTCTGATCAGTAACGTGCACTATATATACGCCAGTAAGCAGTGCGGATCCAGGTTAGGCGCCAGGAGGGGATCACATTGTAGTAGTCAAGTTAAGAACTTAAAAGGTATTTTGTTAATGTACGTTAGTATAGTACTTTAAAATAGCTCAGGGAGGGGAGGGGGGTCATGACCCCCATGACCCGCCCCCTGGATCCGCCGTTGGTAAGCAGTGTATGTCCAGACAACCCGGAAAATGACCAACATATTCAATGATTCCCATTTTCTTCTAAAGATTTGAAAACATGGGCGATCTTCTGCCATCAACAGCACTTAGTTTAACAAAAATATAAATTATTCATGATTAGAGCGTCGGTGGCTCAATGGTGTGGACTGTTGCCCTCCTACCGGGAGGGCTGAGTTTCCAATACCGCCACGTACGAATGTGTTTTCGAATTTTCAAAATTATATGTACGTTATCCGACGCTCTTATGGTGAAGGAAATCATCGTGAGGAAACCTTCATGCACGCCTCCGAAGAGATTCAAAGGTTGTGTGTAAAGTCGTCCAATCCGTACTCGGCCCGCGTGGACGACTAAGGCCTCATCACCCTATACATCATTTGATGAGATGAATAGTTCCCTATCCAAAGTAATGCACTGGTTTACTGTAAATAATCTACTATTAAATACTAAGAAAACCAAATGTGTCAAGTTTAGCATGCCAAATGTAAGGCAAGTAAATTCTAATGTTATTCTTAATAATGAAAAATTAGAAACAGTAAATTCAAATAGATTTTTAGGTATTACTATTGATGCTAAATTGCAGTGGGGACCCCATATTGAAGCACTGGCCGGTAGACTTAGCTCGGCAGCTTATGCTGTTAGGAAAATAAGGCTCTTGACTGATGTCGAAACAGCGAGATTGGTATATTTTAGTTATTTTCATAGTATAATGTCATATGGTATATTATTGTGGGGCGCAGCTGCTGACATACATAATATTTTTGTACTACAGAAAAGAGCTGTCCGTGCCATTTACAATCTTAGACTCTTTGAAAGAGCTTTTTAAAGAAATAAAATATTGACAGTCGCATCGCAATATATTTTGATAATATAATGTACGTACGTAAGAATATCCACACTTTTGAAAAAAACAGTGATCATCATAATTTTAACACTAGGAATAAAAACAAACTTGCTGTTCCGAATCTTCGTCTTCACAAAGTAGGGAAATCTTTTGTCGGAAATTGTATAAAGTATTTTAATAAAGTGCCACAAAATATTGTTGATTTGCCCTTGCATAAGTTTAAAGCTTTAATTAAAACTACCTTGTTGAAAAAAGGATATTACACAGTAGATGAATATTTAGCAGACAACATTTTGTGGTGTTAGTCTGCCTGCATTGTGTTCCAGGAGCAGACGCATATAATTGAATTATATTAATTTGTTATTTGACCAAACTCTGTAAAACCAAGTATTGAAAAGAGTAACCCACGAGTTTCTTGTCGGGATCTTCTCGTTGGATGGCAGCATTCCGAACCGGTGGTAGAGTCATTAGATTTAATAAAAAAAATTATATACTGTTTTGACGATTCAAAAGTATCTGTAAAGATTTATTTGAATAAAGCATTTTTCAATTTCAATTTCAATTTCAATACGTTTAGGCTCGTGCCTCTCGGTGGGGTCGTTTAATAAGCTGATGATGATGATGATGATTTATGATTCTTGCGATAAGTGTCACTCACTTTGCACACCCTGCTCATAATCTCGGTGCACGCCACTGTTGCCGACTTCCTAACCTTTACAGTTTATACCACATGGGTCGTTACAAACAATCGTGTCGTAGTCGCATCGTGGTGAAACGCAATATCTACTGCGACGATATAATTATTAACCATGAGATAACTATTGCGAAAACATAGCAGTAGATGATGTCACCATCCTTTCGTCTACTGAAGGTAGTGATGGCCGAATGAGTGCACTCGAGATTGTTGCAATTATAAACGCATTAATCCGCATTTTTTGCGAGGGATGCAATCTTAGTATTTTGACCTAATGACTCTGAGTCACGTAACACGGGTTGTTTACCTCGAGGTTTATTGACATAATACTAGGACTTACCTAATAATTTGTACCTATCTCAACATATTATTTTTTATGTTATGCTGCTCACTAAGCAGGACGGTCAGGACGCTCACCTGATTGAAAGTGATACGCCTAACCATGACAGAGCGGTATTAAAGGAGACCAACAACTGATATACAGTTATAATTTTAAATTTAATTCTCCATCACTGCCGCGCTCGTCACCCATGACAATATACCTTGGGTAAATTATACCCGGTAATTTTCCTAGCCACAGTGTCCTCATCCCGAAACACAGAAGTGCAAAACGCTTCTGTTTCACGGGACGATATCTGGCACTACGGTGGTACCTACTTAGACGACTCAGTACCGAGTCGACCACCTAGTAAACCTAGTTTCGCATTTATTCTTCTAGGGAAAGAACCCTTTTGTCAAAACGAGGACAGTCCTATCGAACCTTGATATAACCCCACTCATAACCTAGAATCCTACAATTTCGCAATAATAGCAAAAACGATTGTTGAAACGCGAGTTCGAAGCTATTTTAAGCAATAGGTCATGGATTGATCTAAACTTGTCTTAATAAACTACAACCCTCCCTTGCCTTTAACCTACTAACATGCTTGAGGGATCCAGACGGCTTGGAGTTAGGTACCTACAAAGACTTGCGCATAGATTATGAGTATGCAAAGTGAGTGACACTAATCGCAAAAACATTAAATAATTTTCATTTTTGTCAAATTGAGTTGCTGGTGATGACACCATACGTCTATGGTTTCAAATCTGTAGAGGAAAATGGGCGAATAAGTGGGAATCAATTAATATGTTTGCGATTTTTCGGGTTGTATTTATTCTTTTATTTAATCTTCATTGCACACATAAATTATGTACAATGGTGAACTTAATGCCATGTGGCATTCTATGCCAGCTAACCTTTGGATATGCAGAGAAAGACAAAATGGTGCGGCGAGAAAAGAGAAAAAAAAAAAATTAACACTAGCAAAAAAACTGAAAATAAATAATATATATTCATAATTATATATATGTATATAAATTAAAATAATAAATAAACATAAACAATATATATTAAAATGAATACATAACAAAAAAGCGACAAATTGATAATACTACTAATATATATTTTACTATTACACATATATAATAAATATCATAAAAAGTAAAATGAAAAATGCAAAGCAATAAAAAGCATGAGTAGCACTACATACGCACAGAGTATGCACTGCTTATTTGTATATATGGCTTATTTGCATTATTCGCCCATTTTCCTATACAAATTTGAAACCATAGGCGGTCTGTTGTCATCAACGGCACTCTATTTGTCAAAAAAATATTGTGTTTACGATGTGTCACTCACTTTGAATACCCTACTCATAATCTTTGTGCGGCGTGCACAGATCTGCCGTCCCTATATAACGTTTTCGCGCTCTCCTTTTAAAGGTTAGGAAACGCAGTAGTTGCTCCTTGGGAATTCCGAATGTCCTGAATGCTGGTCATCTACCTGGACCAGACCTAGTCACCTACCACCAGGTGACTAGGTCTGCTCGTCTGCCTACCTATACGTAAACGTGTATGTTTATTTGTATTTGATTTCGAATTATAATTTATTACTTGTATTATTTGAATAATTCAATTTGTGCAATTAATCCGCCTTCCCACTCTTATTTAATGATTCTTAACTGTGGTTGTCTGCCTTTATGTGTAATTATTATAAATGTTCTCTTAGAGTTGCATTACTTGGGTACAAAAAGAATATCCTATTCTATTCTATGCGATTAAAATCAGATTGGGTTCGCGTGGTGGGGTATGACCACAGAGTTAATAATTTTCTCTTATTATTAACATGGTGTACATCAGTGGTTCCCAAACTTATTTTGTCTACTGCCCACTTTGAGAATAAATATTTTTTTAGCGCACCTATTTTTTCACCTATTTAAAAACCACTATAACTTCAAATTGAATTAATTAATTATTGAATTAATCATTTTCTTTCTGGGTCTCTTACCGCCCCCCTTGAGACCTGCAGCGCCCACAAGGGGGCGTTATCGCCCACTTTGGGAAAGACTGGTGTACATGAAGGCTATGTCTTGCTTATGTTACGATGGTTGTTGAAGATATTTGATGTCTTTATTTTCGTTCGTTAAATTATAAGTATTTTATTGTATATCCATACTAATATTATAAATACAAAATAATTCTGTCTGTTTGTTTGTATCGCTTTCACGCCTAAACGGATTTTGATAAAATTTAGTATGGTGATAGATGGTAACCTGAAAACGGACGTAGGCTACTTTTTGTCTCTATTAAACCCCCAATACCCCAAAATGGAAGGTGGAAGTTTGCTTGAAGCATACCGCAATTTACAAGGTAGTAAGCTAAAAATTGATGCAAAGACGAGTAATATCATGTACATCAACGTGAAATAATATCGGCATTCGTATTCAATATTCGGTATATTCGGTAACCAAGAAAAGAGGAACGTGTTACCTCTAATTTGATGCGAGCGAAGCCGCAGGTGAAAGCTGGTAATATAATAAAATTGTTTTCATTCTTTACATATTATACAATCTAAGGGAAATCTAGCAAGGCGTACACCGCGCTGTCAGAAGCCAGTGTGTTCATAATTGATTTGCCCTTACGACCTACAAGCACAATTTCCGTAGTAGCTATCACAAAAGTTTATATATGCCGAAGTTATTTTGAGCGTCGCGGAATGTAACTTGGCCCATTAGCGTAGTTTGCGTGTATTTGTATGCTAACTGCATATTTATAGTAAAAATCTATAGATTTCACACTTAGGGAGACCTTGAATGTTTTATTTTGCGTGGTCTATCTTGATCGCAAGTCTTTCTGCTGCCATAACACTTTGAATGCTGGTTTTTCACGGGTTTGAGACAGGCTGAATACCTACATTTTGATCTTTACATCACAAGTTAGCAACTGAACTGTAACTTTGATTCGCCTTATTGGTCAAAAGAATTTATGTTTTACATTATATACTAACGGTTCCATTTTATGGTTTTGTATGTTTAAAAAATATTGTGTATTTTAATTTGGGTATACCTATAACGAAATATATTGAGAACATTTTGGAAACACCAATAAAAATGTGAAAACGTGTACTTGATCACATATTAGCAAAGCGTATTATCGTTGAATTTAACTTGTACATAAAACCACAAATAAACATATTTTTTATGCTACTTGAGTACCTGTAGGTATACTCGCCCCCTGATCCCTATTCGCCCCGTGATCCTAATTCACCCCCTGATCTCTACTCACCCCGTGATCCCAATTCAGTTTTTTTTATAACGCCGTCTTTTGATGAAATAAAAAAAGAGCTACAAAAAATAGGTAGCTAAAAAGGTTAGCTTTAATGTTTTTCAATTGTAGCTGTCCACCATCAAAATACAGCTAGATCTAGCTATAAAGTAGCGTGTAACAGTAACTAATAGAGGGTTTCCAACCAACATGCCCAGGCCCCGGCGAGAGCTACACAGGACTACGTGGCGACGCGCTGGTACCGCGCGCCCGAGCTGCTCGTCGGGGATACCATGTACAGCACGCCAGTCGATGTCTGGGCTATAGGTTAGCACATATTATACCTACTTCTTTTCTTTCCGAATTCATATCTATGTGATCCGGGAGCCGGGTTTCGGGATTAGAATTGGTTTACCGCGTAGTATTGCAGAAATACAGTCACTACTTATATAAAGTGACTATTCTTCGTCAATACCGCTCGCGCCCGTCACCAGAGAAAACGGATGTTAGATCTCATACCCTACGGCCCGATGGACCGATGATGCGAGGTGGAGGTTGGATGAGAAAAGCGAAGGACGGAGATATCTAGCGTAAAACGGGGGAGACCTATGTCCAGTAGTGAACTGCGATAGCGTAAAGAGAGAAAGAGATGGATTATGTCGTAGGGGCGTGAAACAACGCATGCGCTATGTCGAGTGACTGAGTCGGAGGCTCGAAACTACCGCGTAGGCCCGTTAAGTCGATGGTCCCGGCTCGTGCCTTAGGATGGTAGTCGTTATCGCATACCGTTCCGAATTCGGCATGCGTGGTGAGTTATTTCTCCCAAGGACCAAAGGCCTTTGCCCTATTTTGGATATTTGACGATTATTAAAATTTTACAATTCAATTAATTAAAATTGAATTATAAAATTTTAATAATCTTCGAAAATCATTGGAGGACACCTTAATACAGTACTGGACATTACGGCAGACATTTATTCAATGAGACGTACATTTTTTGCAAACACCTGCCTTTTAAGTGATATCAATATCCTAAATGTAATAGAAGTTGCTATTATTTTTCAACAGGCGTTTCATTCTTTTTACAGGTTGCGTATTTGCAGAACTCCTATCAAGTGAAGCTCTTTGGCCGGGAAAGAGCGACCTGGACCAATTGTACCTTATACGAAAGACCCTGGGTGATTTGCTGCCCAGACACATGACGATATTCTCACAGAACACATTCTTTCAGGTAACCTGGTTAGACAAGACATGGTTATAGAGCCGGCCCCACTATAGATTAAGGGGTCATCGTCTCCGACAGTGGCGTGAACTCCATATATGAAAATAAGCAGTGCATACCCTGTGCGTCCAGGACAATCCGGAAAATCGCCAACATATTATATGATTCCATTTATTCGCCCGCGTTAGTCGAAAAGGAAGTACCTACCTTAAGTTACCCATAAAGCTAGCCGGATCAGGAAGTTTAGTTGAGGTGGGCTGGTCACTTATGTCGCACGTCCGATGGACATTAGACGAGTTCTCGATAAAAGACTGGAGGAGAAAAGCAGAGAATCTAGTAACCTGTCGCAAATCGGGGGAGACTTATACCCAGCAGCAAACTGCGAATAGTTGAAGAGAAAAGAAATTAATAGAGTATACATTTTATTTGCACAATATGAAAGTACCTAAAATATGGTCCCTACATATTTAAATGCATATTAACTTTAAGACTGAGAGCGTGCGCTCGCCACTAGCCCGGTGAATTTGTAAAGGCCATCTGTGACCAACAGCGGTAGCTTTTCATTAAATTGTATTTTAACCATTTTTACTTATAATTTAAAAATGTTTTCGAACAGGGCATGGCTCTACCAGAACCAACGACAATAGAGCCGTTGGAGAAGAAAATTCCACCACGTTACGCCAACAATGAACTCATTATAGACTTTTTACAGGTGAGTAAAAAATATACAGCGTCAATAGACATCAAATCTAATGTGCCAGTAGTTTTTAGGACGCTCCTCTTAGGTCAGGTTGTAGGGGTGCCAAAATGTGTGTGACAGCTGAAAAATTTTAACTAGGTGGTAGACAGACTCGGTACCGAGTCGTCTAGGTAGGTACCACCGCAGTGCCAGATATCATACCATAACATAGAATTCTTTTGCACTTCTGTGTTTCGGGATGAGGACACTGTAGCTAGTAAAATTGCCGGTATAAGAGTCCTACGAGTACCATCTGCTGTCTCGGGTGTCGAGCGCAGTGCGGCGTTGATGGAGAATAATAATTGTGTAACAGTTGTTGGCCTCTATCAAAGCCGCTTGGTCATGGTCAGGCGTATCACTTAAAATCAGGTAAGCGCCATGACCATCTTGTACACTTGGTAACAAAAAAAATGAGTTACGTTCTGTCAATTGACTGCAACGTCCCACTACACTGCGGAGCACAGGCTGTATGGGAACACGTCATAGCTGTGGGGAAATTAGGCCGCTACGTATCTCATGGGCCCTAATCGGATTGATTGTAAACGACAACCATCCTAAGAAGTAGGAACCAACGGCTTAGCGTGCCGTCCTAAGCAGCGACGGTGTCGAGATAATACTTTTCGGTCACATCATATGGCCGACCATTCCGATAGTTGCTTGACTTGGAGAATAATGTTGGCTAAAGTGCTTTAAGGGCTCGATGGCCATCAAGCCCTTAAATCTTAAGTGTGATTTGGCATTTTAATGGATTATATATTCAGTGACTTTTATTTTATCTGCTGGGTGAATTATATTAATTTCATTGATTTCAATAATTTAAACTTAAAAGATAAAAAAATACTTTATTGCACGTAACAAATACTACAACAGCAAAAGACAAGTACAACATAGGTAGCCTTATTGCTTAGGTAGCAATTTCTTCCAGGCAACTTTTGGTTGAAAGAATAATGGGTAATGGTAAGCGGGCTAGTGCACAACGAGTAAAATGGTTATTATAAATGCAGAAATTTTGTGACATGTATATTTTACGCAGTTTTATGAATTAGATTTTTCTTTACATATATGTAATAGCTATTATGTTTTATGTAAGAATTTCGGAAAGCTATATAATCACAATATTAAGCATTAAGTTATTCCAAAATGGCAGCCCTATCGCAGAGTATATTAATCTATTTCACCGACCAGAGCCAGTTTCTTGCGACTAAAAATATCTTTGTAGCAGAGTTTAAACTGAGCCTGCCCAAAATGATGACATTTTTTAAAAAAAAAGAAATTCATTGTGTTCACTATATAGTGAACACACTACTGTGTGCCTAGTCGATATTTTTATCATAATTAATAATAAATTAGTGAATAAACTTAGACTTGCAAGCATTTTCTATCGTAGCAACTCTTCCACTCAAATATAAAGCCGTATTCTAAAACGAGACTCAAGCATTGATCTTTACTTAAATTGAGTTACAAAGGGATAGTGCTTTATACGATGATTAGCGCTCGGAGTAATTAGACCGAGGATTAGCGGCTTTCCTTTCTAACTCTATGACCACACGCAAAAATATAAGTTTTAGAAAAGGTTACATAAATTTTGACCAGTAAACAAAACGTGTAACATATAAATATGTTAGGTGCCCGCATCTTTGTGTAGTACTTATTCTATTAATCCGATCGAATTTGAGCTGGTGCTTTCAATTTAAGCTACAATGGACACCAATGAATGTCAACTTCAATTGGACGTGTCCTTATTTCTGTATTGCGTAAATAATATGAACGCTATTTAGAATCTACCTACCTACCGCGTTGCTAACTTTAACAGAAATATTTCATACTAATAGGCGCGACTTTGTCCGCGCAGAATAGTTAAAACTACGATATCTCTTTAAGATTTTAATTTAAACCAAATGATGTAAAAGGTAATTTCATTTTAAACGAAATACTTGATGAATAACATATTTATTTGGATAAGGAATAATATCATGTTTATGAAACACCTTCGCAAATAACAATTAATCTGTTTAGGTATCGTCAACACTACCCATCCCCGATTATCTGAGACGACAGATGTTAGGTCGCTAAACCCGATAATTTTACTACCAGTAGATATTTTCATCCCGAAACACAAAAGTACAAAACACTTGGTACTATTTCAGGTTACGATATCTGATAGAGCGTCGGTGGCTCAATGGTGTGGACTGTTCCCCTCCTACCGGGAGGGCTGAGGTTCTAGTCCCGCCACGTACCAATGTGATTTCGAAATTATATGTACGTTGTCCGACGCTCTTACGGTGAAGGAAAACATCCCGAGGAAACCTTCATGCACGCTTGCGAAGAGATTCAAAGGTTGTGTGTGAAGTCGTCCTACCCGCACTGGGCCCGCGTGGACGACTAAGGCCTAATCACCCTATACGAGTAGGCTCGTGCCTCTCGGTGGGGACTTTTAATGAGATGATGATATCTGACACTGCGGTAGTAGCGACCTAGATGACTCAGTACCGAGACTGCCATCCAGTACCTACCGGCTCTACACCTTAGTAGTATCCGTCCATCAAGACCACAGATTTCCCAATACTTGTATTGAGGTGTCTGTGGTCAGGACTGTGTACGCTTCTAATTGTCATTGTCAACGTTCCACAGAAATGTTTGGACAAGGACCCGATGATGCGGTGGACTTGCGAGCAGCTGCTCCGGCATCCGATATTCGAGAACTTTCTCTTCACTGTTCCGCACTCGGATCATGAGGAGTATGAGAAGTCGAGGAGAGCACAAGTAAGTGTGATTGGAATGATCTTGGGGTCCAAAGTAGGTCGAATAAAAGAGTATAATAAATAAATAATAAATATCCACAGACATTCACACAGCGCCATCTAGCCCCAAGTTACGCGTGAAGCCTGTATTATGGGTACTAAACAACGGATAAACATACTTGTATAAATTTTTTTGTCAATACATACTTATTATACATAGAAAACACCTAGACCATTACAAACAAACATGTTCATGCACACAAATGTTTGTATTGCCAAGAGATTGAACCCTGGGTGTTGCAGCCAATGTCTCGACCGCTACACCAAATGGGTATGTATGATGAAAAGACTGATGGATGATAGCAGTGGCGTGCACTTCATACATGCAAATAAGCATGCATACCCGTGCGTCCAGGCAACCCGGAAAATTGCCAACTTTTAAATGCTTTCCTACTTATTCGCACATTTTCCTCAACAGATTTGAAATCATAGGGGATCTGTTATCACAACAGCACTCAATTGGACAAAATGTAAATTATTTATTGTTCATTTAATACTTTGGTGATTTTCCGGGTTATCTGGACGCACAAAGTGTGCACTGCTTATTTGTATATATAGAGTACGCCACTAGAGTAAGGTATGGTATATGGTAGGTAAGATAGGTACCAAATAACTCCTACATTAATAAGTGAGTGATAAACGATAAATACTAAAAAACTTCATAGAAACATGATATCATATTTTTCAATCCTAAACCAACAGCTAGAGTTCATGCAACGCTACTTGGGCACAGAAGATCCCCCCGGTACCCCTCCTCAGAGTGACGTCACTGCGCCCTCAAAAAAGGGAAAAGGGAAGAAATGACGTTAATCAGCTATAGAACAATCGTGTTGGACGAGGTTCGGACTTAGAGATTGACAACGTGGTGTTATCTTGTAAACCTAGTTAAAATTATTCAGCTGTAGGTATCACGTATGAAATATAAATATAGTTAAATGAAATTTTAAATATTGACTTTATTATTTACATCATATGTTGTAGAAACAACTTTTTCAATGAGGGTTTTTGCAATATAAAACCTCACTAGATGGCGCTACGTTGGTGAAAGGTCTAGGATAATTTCGATTGGTCACTGATGTTTGTAGTGACATTAAATATCCAAATGTCACGCGAATAACCAATGGGAAGAGAGCAACTTGCTATTATACTTGACAGATTATTAAATTACAAATACCCTCATTAATTTAAAAGGTATTAAACGAACAAAAATTTAGTTTCCTAGTGTAATTTTTATGAAAATTATATAGATCAGTCTAGCATTATTAAATCCATTCAGCATACTCCAAATATTTGGAAACGTAGATTTGTATTTCACAATTTATGGAGTAAGTACATAATAAAGTCGGTAAAAGTATAGAGATAATTGTTTTTAGCATTCTTATATAAACAATAAAATAACTGGATGCACAGTCACGAAGAAATATCAACCAAAAAATGACCTTACTGCGTCATTAGATGGTTACAAAATCAAAAGCACGAGCATACTACTATGTCACTATGACTAGCGAGCGACGTATTATAAATGGAAATTTTGCTCAACGGACGCGATGGGCAGACTTTTACAGCGGACACTTTTTGAGTGAGATTGTGTATCTAGTTAAGGTGCTATCTTTGTAGATCATTGTTCAAGTATCAGCAGTCCGAAAAGAAAACGTGTTTGTTGGTAGCAAACAAATGGTGTTTGCGAGTCTATTGTTATAGGTTATGGCAATGATGTAAAAAGTATAGATTCGTGATATGCTCACAAAACAATCAGTGTTCCGAATGCAGAGACAGCACACATACACATATTTCGAATGAGCGAACATTAACCTAAATCAATGATTTACCAAAAAAAACGTAGATATCCTCGTAAATGTAAAACTCCTCTCTTGCCCCCATTGCGCCGATCAACTTTGGGTTCTAGCTCCCCGATTCCAAGACTTTGCAAGCTTTTAAATAGTTATAGTAGCTGCATCGACCTTAACTCTGACTCTGTCATCAGACCACGTATCAAGTTGTGTATGATGACTATTGATGACGTTGGAACAAATATGTAATATAAGGGTATTTATTTAAATTTGTTTTGGGTTTACATAGTTTTTATTGTTAATTATTGTTGAGGATTTATTTTGCATGCTGTGTTCGCCTTTAATTATTTATCACACTTTTTTTGTGTATTATCATGTGTTCAATTTTGTTGTCATAGTGTTGCCTAAATGTTGGCGATCCTTTATAATAAAATAAAAATAAAAGACTACAGACTATATTCTATTTGGCGGTTAGTTTTTGAGGCACGGGTGGCGTATCTACCTTTATATATACAGAATATATCATTGGGTTATTATGGCCTTAGATTTCTTCTCATGTACACAGGTCCAGTCGTCGCCTCTGCTGCCGCAGCTGATTGTGAGCGATCGTGGGCATCCACACAAGGGAAAGAAAAACGAGCTCGACTCCCGGAGTCATCTGCCCACCATTTGACTAGCGCCGGTCGTGCGCCACCGGAATTTGTGATTTAACGATTAAATGCTGCGAATACCCTATTGAATGTTTCATTGAATTACCCAGAATTTGAGCTTATCTATACTAATATTATAAAGCTGCAGAGTTTGTTTGAACGCGCTAATCTCAGGAACTACTGGTTCGATTTGAAAAATTCTTTCAGTGTTAGATAGCTTATTTATCGAGGGAGGCTATAGGTAATATATTATCACGCTAAGCAATAGAAGCGGAGCAGCAATGAAGAATGTTTCAAAATCGGGGTTTTTTTTCATACTTGGAGCTTCCGCTGCGTACGCTGAGTATCGCAAAAGTCATGTATGAGAGTATTGTTCCCCTTTTAAAGGTCTACAAAAAAGTCCGCGACAGCATATGTCTATCTTTTCAAGTCAGCTCACTATATTTTTTGCTAAAAAAAATCTGAAATAATGCATCATTTGCGAAGGTAATTTCATAAATATGATATAAATCCTTATCCAAATAAATACTATATTTATCACAAGTATTTCATTTTAAACAAAATTGCCCTTTACATTATTCAACTTAAAGGAATATCTTATGAGATATCGCAGTTTTAAATCACCTATATTAACGAAGTAGTGGGTTAAAAGAGCGTTAGGCCAAAGTAACTTCCACGTGGACGAAGTCGCACGCAAAAGCTAGTCATGTATATTTATTGGTTTTGAATTTAATTCATTCAAATTTTGAGCCTCAGGTAATCCCACTCCCAGAAAAAACAGAGCATTGTTTCATATTAAATTCATTGTCCATAGTTTAGTTTTTTTCATAATCACTTCGCTGTTAGCCCATGGATGGCCTCAACTTCATTGGACAAGAGGCAAGTACACATGGGTCTCAACCTAAAACAAATATGCCTTAGTGACACAGAATGGACTGCGAAGCTCGGTTCAGGGTGTTGCAGGAGACATAGGTAACCTTGTATATGTTTGTGGGGAAGTGACCTGGTGTGTACCAGCAATGCAAATAGGGACTGCTTAGAATAGTGGATTGTACTCTTGAGAACATGTTTTTCTGTGAGCAGAGGTAAAACTCGAGTCTAGCTTAGAGAATTGACCAACTTTGCCTTTCCTGCTTTCCTCTGTGCCTCCTATCTAGTTATAGAGGCATAGGTTTGAAATCGCTGCATGATTTGGGTTTCAATCCCGCAGGGAAATTGCATAGAAAAAGTCAAATTTTTCCATGTTAAATGATTGTGCTTTGGACAGGTTAAGCTGTTGGTTTTGGTTACAATTTTAGGATAGTAGTCATTACCATTCTAGGTATTTAAATATATATATCCACTGACATTCACACAGCATCCAATACCAAGTGAAGAGCTTGTAGTTAGGGTATAACTGATAAACATACTTATATACATTTTTTATAAATACATACATATTATCATGGACACCCAGACCAATACAAACAGATATGTTCATAGACACCAATGTTTGTACTGCTTGGGAATCGAACCTAGAACCATTGGTGAAATAGCCGACATCTCAACCATTACACCACTTGGGTCGTTGAAATTTAGGTTTGTGTGGTTACAGCCTAATGTCCTCATAGCTACACTATGGCCTGTGACCTGTAGTGGGACGTTCCAGGCTTATGATGATGATGGCTTTCCCAGTTAAAAATACCACCATCTTACAAGACTAGAAGTTTTTTAGTTCTAAAAAAAGTAAATATGCTTTCATCATTTTATTGTTATCTAAATAAACCATATTATTATAGATTGACTACAAAATTATAATCCTAAATTTCTTAAAAGTATATTTACACAGCATGCCGGGTCATCTCAATAATCCTCATTCCTTTGAAGTTGGCGTGATGGAGAAGTTTTTTAGCACCTGAAATTTAACACTCCTATAATCACATATTCAAAACATCATACATGCACTGTTGTCACATACAAAAACAACATACATATGTTTGTTTTAAATAAAATAACACTGAAAACAATTTGTTAGTCATATTTTTGCTATCCATATTACAGGCTGTGGTTTAGTTTGAAAATAAATATCCACAGACAATTAAACAGCGCCATCAAGCCACAAACTGTAATATGGATACTAACATATTTATATGTACTTCTTTCAAAACATACATATTTTACATAGAAATCTCCCAGACCAATACAAACAGACAGGTTTATGCACACAAAAGTTTGTACTGCCGGAGGATCAAACCCGGAACCCTTTGTGTAAAAGCCGGCGTCTAAACCGTAACGCCAAATGGGTCGTTAAATCTAGTTAATGTACCAATTAACATTTATGTGTAGATCATAATTTAACTATATTTACATTATGGTTATTCGAAAGCGATTTCTAGTGAGAACAGTAATTTCACAAGGAATTCAATATTAGTAAGCAAAAGGCAAGATTGTTTACATAACTCAGTTGATTAATGTTAAGACTATTGTTAGAGCTCTGTTTTATATTTCTATTAAAAACATAATTTACTTTTACATTGAAGAGAAAGATTTTTCCGAAAATTAGATAGCAATAGTACCTTTGTAATCGGTAGATTGTTTTTTTCTTCTGGAGTGACAAGAGTTTCCACATCTTGCAATTTGTACCAGCCGTAATGTACGCCTATTAAAAATGGTATCATTACTAAGGAAACGATATTTTTCTTAATAAAGCGTTTGACTTCCATTTTTATGTATAAATATCGGTATAATAATAAAAGCGTTTGTGATTGTCGTCTCACTGAAATGTATTATTGTATTCAAACAATTACAAAACGTAAAAATGTTTAGGTTATGTTGTTAGAATACGCAAGAATGAATGACATTGACATTTTTTTTTTTTCGAGTAATCGAGCTTGGACTTTCGGAACGTACGTTCTGAATTTTAATCATAGGTATGGGTATTTTAGACTATATAGGTATGGGCATTTAAGACTATATAGGTATGTTAAAAAAGATGAAAAATAAATTAGCCCTGGCCCTTTTGTGGCTAGACCTTGCACTTTTTAGTATAGGTGAACTCCTTTTTTAACGATTTTGCCCGAAAAGGGCAATTTAGCTCTTGACATGAAGACGTTTATTTTAGACGTTCTAAAAAACGGATTCATGACATGATTATTTCAGCATTTTTAGAACAGACCTTTAGATGCTCAATCTAGTCCTTTTTAACTTCTCAAGAAGTCCTCTTTCTAATACTAAGGTCGTAAAATTAATTGAGTACATAAATAACAATTTAACTAAAATATATTACACCTTAAACACTTAGGTGGTAACACTGATATTAGGTCATACTACACTCGCGTGCAAGTAAATCGACTCAAGCCTCAAGTACGCATAACAAGTGATATAACTAAAAAATGCCTTATTATACCTCTATATAATGTTTTACATAACTAAAGCCTAGTAATTGAGCTTTAAAATGGTGTAAGTTGCATGAAAATCGATTCAGTAGTTTAGTAAAAAAGGTTAATGCTAATGATAATGTAAAAAATGTTGAAAATTCATACAATTTCACAGTATGGGGTTATTGTGTTTAAATGAAACAAAATGTGCGTAAGATAAAAAAATTATTCGTGTCAATATTTGGTATTCCCTCCTCTAGCTCTGATCACTGCTCTCATGCGATTCTTCATCGACCTTATCAACTTTTTAATGGATGATTGTGGTATTCGACCCCACTCTTCTACCAACGCAGTCTTGAGCTCATTGATGTTTGTCGGAGCTGGATTCCTCGCTCTAACTTTCCTTTTGAGCTCGTCCCATATGTGCTCAATGGGATTTAAATCGGGGCTGAGCGCTGGCCAATGCATAGTGTGAATTCCAACTTCGTTCAGGAAATCACGTGTGGCCCGAGCAGTGTGACATCGGGCATTGTCATGCATCAAGATGAAATTTTCCCCAATAAAGCCTTGATAAGGGACAACTTGATCCAGTAGAACATTTTCAATGTAACGATCACTGGTCAGACCTCCTCCCCGGCCTCCCCCAGGAACGAAAACAAGGTCCGTTTTGCCTTCTAAGGAAATTCCAGCCCACATCATGCAAGATCCGCCACCATATGCAACGGTTTCCACAAAGCAGCACTGTGAAAACCGTTCACCGGGACGACGGTATACCCGACCTCTCCTGTCGCTGCCATGGAGACACATCCTCGTCTCATCTGTGAACAGGACTGACTGCCATTGCTCTATGCTCCAATCCAAATGTTCTCGAGCAAAGTGAAGGCGTGCTTGACGATGAGCTGTGGTCAACTTCGGGCCTGTAGCGGGTCTTTTCGGAGTAAGGTTAGCTTCTTTCAACCTTCTTCTAACTGTCCACTGACTGACAGTCACCCCGCGAACTTGACGTAGCTCCTGCTGCACATCTACGCCGGTAAGGTGTCGATTTCGGAGAGAGGTCGAGACCAAAAACCGGTCGTCACGCTCCGAGGTGCACCGGCGTCGGCTGGTATTAGGCCTCCGAGTGAAGGCACCAGTCTCTTGAAACCTTCTGTATACTCTCGAGACAGCGGACTGACTCATATTCAAACGACGAGCGACTTCTCGCTGGTTCAACCCTTCTTGCAACAGGGCAACGACTTGAGCGGCTTCTTCAGGTGTTGTATCCATAATTTTCTTCAAATGACGGCTTTAATTTGCAGAGATGTGTTCAGGTCAACGTCTAATGAGCGACTGATAAGAAAAAAACGATTACAGGGGGTTTTATAGGGGGTTGTGTCGCGCAAGTTGTGAATAGAGCGCAGAGCAGTTTACGGGAGGTTGCGTTCAGTTGCATTCTAAGTACAAGTGTTTATTTAAATTACTGATATTATGCTACCATTTCAAAGCCTAATTACTAGGCTTTAATTATGTAAAACATTATATAGAGGTAAAATAAGTCATTTTTTAGTTATATCACTTTTTATGCTCACTTGAGGCTTGAGTCGATTTACTTGCACGCGAGTATATTTTTACCAATACAATTGTGTGTAAGAAAGAGATAAATTTGTGCTCGTTAGTATCGCAATTGTTCGGTTGAAAAGCTAGCTACTTCAAGCTACACTTCGATACTAATATATACTTTATATCACAAAAAGATTAGGTACCATTCGCTTAAATGGGGGCTCCAATCTACATAGTCACTACATATAAGTTTTTACTGAAATAAATTATTATTATTATAATAAATCTTCGAACACCAATAAAATAATAACTGTACTTATATTATACTTCGAAACTAAAATCAATCAAAATGAGGAACAGAAAAAGAAATAGTACAAAGAATACTCACAAAAGAGGTGCATTTTAAAGTATGTAATCACTACTACGGGAGTCAGTCAGTCAGTCAGATTTATGGGTGTTAGGTGGGTAGTAATGAGGCTAGAAGACGCTTGGAGCCTGGTATGTCTGTGCGGCGTGGGTTACGTCTTGGTTCAGGTTTTTTAGTGTTCGCTACTAGAGAGAACCGGAACCATCTGTGATCAGAACAGGAAAGTTCGTCGGATACGTGTCAGTTGTTTATAAGACTAATTACCCTTTCTGAAGGTAGCGTTAGGTCAATTATTGTCTGTCCGCGTGCTGTGGCCCAAGTAAGTTCAGAGCCGCGGTTGACAATGTTAAGATTAGTGGTAAATAAGTAAGTGCTTAATACTTCACCTCTGCGGTTGGGTTTGTCGCATCCCCACAGCGGGTGGTGCGCATTGGAGTCCGTGCAAATGATCAGATCCAGGTTAGCATCTTCACAGTGCTTTACTAGGTCACTAATCATTTTTGGTGGGCAGTCCTCCTCCTCGCCCGACATGTACACCGAGGCTGGGACGATGTCGGGTGCATCGCCGTTAGTTGCGAGCCTGACAGCTGTTTGGTTTCTGGAACAAAATTGAGTCAGTGTTGAGGTCAGTATATCATCTGGTATGAATGCACAGGTACGTGGTTTCCCGTGTCTTGTGTGTTCAGAATTAACTTACCTCCGATGTTACTGAGGCCGCATATTCTGTTGCTCCTGATCCACGGCTCTTGGATCCGTGCAATAGTTCGGGGTTCATCTCTAGCACCCTGCATAAGCAAGCCGTTGCAGTTTGGCTGTGCTGGAGGTTGGTTGGACAATGTCCAGGTTGAGGTTGGAGATGGGCGACGACGGCGGCAAGGTTGAGTTATGAGAGTGACCCTGCGGACAGCTCATCCTCCCCTCTAAGCCCGCGTCTGTCGTCGCACGGCGACGAGGCGAGCAGTTGCTCCGACCATCCAGGTGATGCGGGTGGTCCCCGTGCAGCGTCAGCCATCTCCTCCTCAAGCATTGACATTGTCATTCGGTGTCGGATTTGGGTTGGGTTTCGTCTTAAGTCGTCTGGGTATCTGCAGGTGGGATGCTGGAGAAGAAACGTACATATATTGTCCCCAGGAGTTACGCTACACCTCGCCTTCGCTTCAGCACCTCTTTGATATCGTCAGGTGGGATGCCCACGGTCAGGTATGTCCTATGGTTATCTCCACCCACCGAGGCCGCCCAGTACAGAGACCTCCTTATGTCAAACCAGTGGTTCTGACGCCTCAGAAGACCTTGAAGCCGCGCTATGTCCCCATTGTATCTGGGAACAAAGAGCGCTTCTCGGACACGGGTTGGTATGTCGGACTGTCTCAATACCGTCAGTCTCTCTTCAGTATTCGGGGGTTTTATGTCGGGTACGTTCTCGTTCAGCCAAGTCAGGGAGTCCGGAGTCGTCATTCTCGCACCACATCTGGACCGTGCCATCCGCTACCCTTGGGTAACCGCGGAAGGCCGGGAGTGGTTTTGAGGGGTCGGAGTCCATGAGAAGGCGTTCGCTTCATCTATGGTCATGTCGCGAGTCGGGGCGATAAACAGATTCCTACGGCGAGCCGCGCCGGAATATCCATTGTGGCTCTGGCGTAGGTCTCTGCTCACCTTTAGCAGTATGGACTCTCACGCTTTGCATCCCCCTGGAGCGCTCGGCGAGGCCGTCGTCCGGCGCACCCTCTTCGCCGCCCCAGACCACTGGGACCCGGTTGCGGTTCTGAGGGACGTGGCATGGTGTTCTAGCCAGGGATGGCGTGCATGATCCAGCCCGCTTGCCTCGCTTCTTTTTCTTTGACAGGTAGGGCCGTCGCCGGAAGGTTCTGGCGCGATCGAGGTTGTTTCGCGCTGAGTTCCCCTTCGCGTACTTGACCACGACCGCGGGTCCGCGTCCGGCTGTTTTTCGCGCTGCTAGTGCCTTCGCGTAATGGCAGCTGGTCGCGTACTCCCTTCATCAGCCGTAGACGCTTCGCGCTGGCAGTGCCTTCGCAGATTTTGCGTGCACGACTGATTGTCTCTTTCCATGTGGAGGATTTTTCGCGCTTGCGTCGTAGCCGGCGACTTCGTCCACAGGGATAAAACCAGAACTTCCAGCTTCTGCTCCCTTGTTACGTTTCTCGAGGTCGATTTCTCGAAGTCTTGACTCGATCTTCTCGCGCTGGGAAGCCAACGTTCGAAGCTCGCTGACAAGACTTGAGAGTCGTGCTTGGTCATTGTCATTGTTCGGGTTGTTGGTGATGCTCTTCCGGACGATAGTCTGTTGCCAGATTTTCGCCGGAGGTGCACCTTGGGGTCGAGGGGTTGGCGCGGTAGTCGCAGCCGAGTCAGTGTTGATAGGCGCAGTGGTCGCAGCCGAGTCAGTGTCGATAGGCGCAGTGGTCGCAGCCGTCAGTGTCGAGAGGCGCGGTGGTCGCAGCCGAGTCAGTGTCGAGTGGCGGGTTAGTCGCAGCCGAGTCAGTTTCGAGTGGCGCGGTATTCGCAGCCGAGTCAGTGTCGAGAGGCGCGTTGGTCGCAGACGAGTCAGTCTCGAGTGGCGCGGTGGTCGCAGCCGAGTCAGTGTCGAGAGGCGCGTTGGTCGCAGCCGAGTCAGTGTCGAGTGGCGCGGTGGTCGCAGCCGAGTCACGGTCGAGTGGCGCGGTATTCGCAGCCGAGTCAGTGTCGAGTGGCGCGGTGGTTGCAGCCGAGTCAGTGTCGAGAGGCGCGTTGGTCGCAGCCGAGTCAGTGTCGAGAGGCGCGTTGGTCGCAGCCGAGTCAGTGTCGAGTGGCGCGGTGGTTGCAGCCGAGTCAGTGTCGAGTGGCGCGGTGGTCGCAGCCGAGTCACGGTCGAGTGGCGCGGTATTCGCAGCCGAGTCAGTGTCGAGTGGCGCGGTGGTCGCAGCCGAGTCAGTGTCGACGCGGTGGTCGCAGCCGAGTCAGTGTCGAGTGGCGCGTGTCGCAGCCGAGTCAGTGTCGAGTGGCGCGGTTCGCAGCCGAGTCAGTGTCGAGTGGCGCGTGGTCGCAGCCGAGTCAGTGTCGAGTGGCGCGGTGGTCGCAGCCGAGTCAGTGTCGAGTGGCGCGTGGTCGCAGCCGAGTCAGTGTCGAGGGCGCGTGGTCGCAGCCGAGTCAGTGTCGAGTGGCGCGTTCGCAGCCGAGTCAGTGTCGAGTGGCGCGGTGGTCAGCCGAGTCAGTGTCGAGTGGCGCGTGGTCGCAGCCGAGTCAGTGTCGAGTGGCGCGGTGGTCGCAGCCGAGTCAGTGTCGAGTGGCGCGGTGGTCGCAGCCGAGTCAGTGTCGAGTGGCGCGGTGGTCGCAGCCGAGTCACGGTCGAGTGGCGCGGTATTCGCAGCCGAGTCAGTGTCGAGTGGCGCGGTGGTCGCAGCCGAGTCAGTGTCGAGTGGCGCGGTGGTTGCAGCCGAGTCAGTGTCGAGTGGCGCGTGGTCGCAGCCGAGTCAGTGTCGAGTGGCGCGGTGGTCGCAGCCGAGTCAGTGTCGAGTGGCGCGGTGGTCGCAGCCGAGTCAGTGTCGAGTGGCGCGTGGTCGCAGCCGAGTCAGTGTCGAGTGGCGCGGTGGTCGCAGCCGAGTCAGTGTCGAGTGGCGCGGTGGTCGCAGCCGAGTCAGTGTCGAGTGGCGCGGTGGTCGCAGCCGAGTCAGTGTCGAGTGGCGCGGTGGTCGCAGCCGAGTCAGTCTCGAGTGGCGCGGTGGTCACAACCGAGTCAGTGTCGAGAGGCGCGTTGGTCGCAGCCGAGTCAGTGTCGAGTGGCGCGGTGGTCGCAGCCGAGTCAGTGTCGAGTGGCGCGGTGTCGCAGCCGAGTCAGTGTCGAGTGGCGCGGTGGTCGCAGCCGAGTCAGTGTCGAGTGGCGCGGTGGTTGCAGCCGAGTCAGTGTCGAGTGGCGCGTGGTCGCAGCCGAGTCAGTGTCGAGTGGCGCGGTGGTCGCAGCCGAGTCAGTGTCGAGAGGCGCGGTGGTCGCAGCCGAGTCAGTGTCGAGGGCGCGGTGGTCGCAGCCGAGTCAGTGTCGAGTGGCGCGGGGTCGCAGCCGAGTCAGTGTCGAGTGGCGCGGTGGTCGCAGCCGAGTCAGTGTCGAGGGCGCGGTGGTCGCAGCCGAGTCAGTGTCGAGTGGCGCGGTCGCAGCCGAGTCAGTGTCGAGTGGCGCGGTTCGCAGCCGAGTCAGTGTCGAGTGGCGCGGTGGTCGCAGCCGAGTCAGTGTCGTGGCGCGGTGTCGCAGCCGAGTCAGTGTCGAGAGGCGCGGTGGTCGCAGCCGAGTCATGTCGAGAGCGCGTTGGTCGCAGCCGAGTCAGTGTCGAGTGGCGCGGGGTCGCAGCCGAGTCAGTGTCGAGAGGCGCGTTTCGCAGCCGAGTCAGGTCGAGTGGCGCGTGGTCGCCGAGTCAGTTCGAGTGGCGCGGTGGTCGCAGCCGAGTCAGTGTCGAGTGGCGCGGTGGTCGCAGCCGAGTCACGGTCGAGTGGCGCGGTATTCGCAGCCGAGTCAGTGTCGAGAGGCGCGGTGGTCGCAGCCGAGTCAGTGTCGAGTGGCGCGGTGGTCGCAGCCGAGTCAGTGTCGAGAGGCGCGTTGGTCGCAGCCGAGTCAGTGTCGAGTGGCGCGGTGGTTGCAGCCGAGTCAGTGTCGAGTGGCGCGGTGGTCGCAGCCGAGTCAGTGTCGAGTGGCGCGGTGGTCGCAGCCGAGTCAGTGTCGAGTGGCGCGGTGGTCGCAGCGAGTCAGTGTCGAGAGCGCGGTGCGCAGCCGAGTCAGTGTCGAGAGGCGCGGTAGTCGCAGCCGAGTTTCGAGTGGCGCGTGGTCGCAGCCGAGTCAGGTCGAGTGGCGCGTATTCGCAGCGAGTCAGGTCGAGTGGCGCGGTAGTCGCAGCCGAGTCAGTTCGAGTGGCGCGGTGGTCGCAGCCGAGTCAGTGTCGAGTGGCGCGTGGTCGCAGCCGAGTCACGTCGATGGCGCGGTATTCGCAGCCGAGTCAGTGTCGAGAGGCGCGGTGGTCGCAGCCAGTCAGTGTCGTGTGGGCGGTGGTCGCAGCCGAGTCAGTGTCGAGAGGCGCGGTGGTCGCAGCCGAGTCAGTGTCGAGTGGCGCGGTGGTCGCAGCCGAGTCAGTGTCGAGTGGCGCGTTGGTCGCAGCCGAGTCAGTGTCGAGTGGCGCGTTGGTCGCAGCCGAGTCAGTGTCGAGTGGCGCGGTGGTCGCAGCCGAGTCAGTGTCGAGAGGCGCGGTGGTCGCAGCCGAGTCAGTGTCGAGAGGCGCGGTCGCAGCCGAGTCAGTTCGAGTGGCGCGGTGGTCGCAGCCGAGTCACGTCGAGTGGCGCAGTATTCGCAGCCGAGTCACGGTCGAGTGGCGCGTATTCGCAGCCGAGCCAGTGTCGAGTGGCGCGTGGTCGCAGCCGAGTCAGTGTCGAGTGGCGCGGTGGTCGCAGCCGAGTATGGGTCATGTGCGCGGTAGACGCAGCCAGTGATGTGGTGGCGCTAAAGCACCGGCTGCGCAGAGGCGCCGTTCCCACCAGGGGAACATTATATTTTTCCTTCTGCTCCATTTTTTTTTTAGTTTGGTTGGGAAAGGTATTAGTGGAGTGTGGGCAAGGATAGGAATGGATGGATTGGGTGTTGGATCACGGGAAGTTGGGTTTGGGATACCCTAGGCTGGATTGGGCGTTCGGGAACTTCTCTTGTCCGGGGCCACACTAGGCACCCCGGCGCGGGTCGACGTAAACTCGTCGGCCCACAGCCGGAGCTAGGCTATCCGCAACCTGCCATCCGCTCGGTGGCACGAGAAGAAATGCCCGACAAACCTGAGTCCCGCCATTCCTGGTCAGAGCACAGGCAGTCCCGAGAAAAAAAAGAGAGACAGACCCCTTACGACTACTGGATAAGAAAGTTGTAATTTAATAATTTTAGAATTATAAATTTGATTTTGTAAATATTGTTTTATTATGTCATGTGTTTATTTTCTTTAAATTTTCTTTTTTAATTTTTTCTATTATATTCGTAGAGTTGTGAATTCTTCGCCTTGCTCCTTGATGTTCTCTTGGTTAAACTGATGATTTCGCGAAGCCGCCGTCTGCTGATCTTCTTTATTCTTTCGATTTCACTTTTTAGTGTTTGAACTTGGTTTTTGCAATCTGCTATAACTTTGTGTAAATGAGATATCTGATCAGAGGCATCAGAATCAGTTATTGATTCAGTCTTTATTTTGGGGTGTTTACTTACTGAACCGTAATATTCTTCCGAATGATATTGGTTCCTAAAACAAAAGAAAACTCTTATGAACTTCACTGATATTATTCTTATTAATCTGTATAAAAATGAGTTAGTAGGCAAATATTTCATATTGTAAGTTTTATAGTGTTTCATAAAATACTACATGAATAATGACATCTGTACCTAGTAAATTTATTTTTGTCTTTTACCAAGTACAAATATGTAGTACAAATATTGCTAAAAATATTTGAAAATTTTACCTGATTTCGACTTGACACGGTTTGGCACAGTTTTTTTGTTTCACTAATCTGGGAAAATGTATTAGGATCTATCTTGACATCCATCTGTAAACAATCCTGCAACAAAATTGGTAGAAATAAAACTAAGGGGTTACTTAATTTTCAGTACACAAACTTATACTATATTCATATTGCACTATTCATGATGCTTATTAACTTTTCCCCGTGAACATAAATAGAATACTGAAACAAAAAAGGCCCAGTGCGGATTGCCGACTTTACAGCATACCTTGAATCTCTTTGCAGGCATGCACAGGTTCCTCACCATATTTTTCCTTCACATAAGAGCGTCAGAAATGTATATATAATTTCGAAAATTCGACTTACATGGCACGTGGTGGATTCGATCCTACGCTTTTCCGGTGAGAAGGCAACAATCCACACCATTGAGCCACCAACATCCATATAACAAAATACATTTTATCTTCATACAATGTTAAAACTTTCTAAATAAATTTATATCCACTCACATAGACAAGAGCTATCTGTCTAGATAACAAAAAAAGGCTTACGCTAACAATAAGTCTTTATGTTAAGCGTGAAGCCTTTTTTGTTTATCTAGAATTTAGTATCTAGTAAAAACAATTAGAAACACATTACATTGTATTTGTAATTGCATTTTGTAAATAGGGGTACTGGGTTGAAAGATTTCTAACCACGCTCAATCACAAAAAGCCTCATCAGTAGTTGCATTATTCTGTGTTAAATGTCATTTACGAGTGCACTGCCGAAGTCATCTCCAAATGGTTCCGTAAAAATAACGATTTTGAGTCGAGACGAACACTATTTGTAGCTGCTAGTGTGTATACTTGTTACCATGCATTTCATCTACCTGCTTATGTTTGTATTTAAGTTGTATGAGTACCCTAATAACTTACACAAAATATTATATGTACATGTATTTTTCAGTAAGTGAATTGTAATATTCATTTGGATACAATGAAGATCTTAACCTGAAGCCTGTATTATGGGTACTATATTATTATTATTTATTATTATAGAAAACACCCAGACCATTACACAAAGGATGGTGTTGCAGTTGAGACAAATAAATATGTGAAAGTTGTGCACTAAACAAAAGTACCTAAACTCCATTAATACTATTCGTATATATTTACTGATTTGTTAAATAGATGGTTAATTCAAAATCATCTAGCAGAAATTAACATTGAATTTCAACACAAATCATTGCTCAAAATTCACCCTAGACTTTGATTCACACCTTATAGTTTGTAAACACATAATTACATACCATTCATCTGCTGGATCTTTAATGTTTAGTGTAGGCATAGCATCCCTTCGCAGATGTCTCCATTTATTTTCAGTAGAACAAACAAATGAATCTGTGGTGAAATGCTTAGACAAATATGACTGTGTCTCTTTGGATTCCAGTTTGGTCTAGCAATGCGAGTAAGCCATTCCTTTTTTATGTCATTGACTGCAGGAAATCTGTCAATAAATAGTATCATTAATTTACACTACCCACGATAAACTTAAATGAATTTCATATTAATGGACAAAACTTCTATTTTAATGGATATTTCTACCGTTTTAGGATCCAAAGCTATTCAGCAGAATAAAATACATATTCTTACTGTCTTGCAGCTCATATTTTACTGTAAATTACATAAACTACCAATGAAACGATAACAATCCTTGATTATTTTCTGTTCTTGATGAATGCGATTGCATCCCCAAACCACACAACAACATTATGCTAAGAGAAAAGCACTCTTATATTGTCCAATACTGAAAGTTTGTTTGATATAATGACAGAATACTTTTGGAATATTACTTTTAACAATAGGAGCAAATTAGACTTATAAACAACTGACCATGTATTAACTGCTTAAATTGGAACCATATAACCAGAAATTTGATATAGAGTCGAATAAAAACAAAACAAATTAAGGTTTCCTTTTCTCACATGAACAATATTTCTCTGTCTTCAATTTGGCTTCAAACCTATCTCAGTCCACTGCTGGACATATGGTCTCCCTCATTTGCGCCAGATATCCGGTCCTCTGCTTTTCTCATCCAGTTCACCAGCGACCAACAATATTTCACTAACTTACAATCAACTCAAATAGTTGGAACACAGTATTCAAAAATACCTATTACTTTGCCTTTCTGGTACAAAGATGCTTAGTTATATAGTACGATTCACAAGAAGACCAAAAATGGCGGCCGTCTGCGCATGTACACTAATGAACAAAATACTTACATCAAAATATATTTTTATTTGAATGAACTCATATAATCAAATTATATTTAAATGTTCAGCGCCTCAAAAAAAAAATTTATTACTAAGTATAGTAAATTTAATCGCTGGCCTCGAATTGCATGATTCCTCTATCGTGGAAGTTCCAGATCGATGATTTGAGGTACTGGGGCTGGTCCTGCACTAAAATGATCATCTTCAGATACTACAAGATCAGAAAAACCTGACGACGAAAATCTTCCACTCGGATGATTAATTCTTCCGTATCTCATCCACGATGTGAACTTTTATGTAATTTTTTCTATACATTTTACTTTGTCACATAGTTTTTTCGATTCTTGTGGCCCATTAGTTAACTTTTCCTTTATAAAATTAATTACAAAGCTTATATCCCACTTAACGTTTTTGCTACTTACATAACTTTTTACGGAGGCCAAGCCATTTCAATAAATGGCTCAGCAACTAAAAAATTACACAAAATAATAAAATGCAACGAAACAGTTTTCCTTCCGAGTGTATTCTAGAGTACTTCAGCGCGCCAAATTCATATAGACGAATAGCGATACAGCAACCTTGTCCTCAGACGCGCGCCGACCAATGGCGTTGCCCCGCACTTAAACTTAATCATAACAAAATAGTGGAAACACAGTATTACAAAAATACCTATTTGCCTTTTCTGGTACAAAGATGCTTAGTATAGTAATACTGTTTGTTTTATTTAAGAGATGGCGGTATTCTCTATAATTTTTATTTTAGCTTTCTTTCTACAGCTTAATGTGTATTTTATATTAGTTTATAATTTACTTTGAATGTACCTATGTCTCAATAAAATGATGTATCCACTTAAAATAATTAGTTATATTTCTATGTGTATCCAAGATAACACAGTAGTACGTATTTGTTTCGACCAATAGAAATAAAGAATTCATCCAATTTACAGAGACAGCATTCTAATTGGATAACCTGAAGAAACTTTCCAGACATTGATTTGACACTTGTTGTCAAATTTGTGACAGAAACATGGTGGCAATTCACTGAAGTGGGCGATATTTTCGGCTAGTCATTAAATTTCAGAAGCTTATTTAGCAAGAGTGTTTGAAACAAATTGTTCGTTATATTTGTTTTGTTATATATTTTATAATAAATTTAAAGAAATTCTAAAGAGCCCTATATTTCAGATAAACACCAAATTAATAAGCTTCATAGTATAATCAGGATGACGTCTGAAGAAACCCAGATATCCGAGAGCTGAAGGGATGTTACGAGAATCTTATGTTATCGACATAGGCGCAAACTTGACGAACAAGAAATACGGCCGTGATCTCGATTCTGTTATCCAAAGGGCAAAAGATGCAGGTAAGTGTCCATAGCACGAGAAAAAAAGTTATTGTTGGCCTGAATTGCGTGTGGTACTGTAATGAATTACACGGTTGTTACAGCGCCACTGCTCACAGCTACCTAATTAATTCACATATCAAACGATTGCGCTATTGCATTCCATGAATACTTGATTTATTGGTAGTGGAAGTAGAAATTCATTCATATTTTATTATTGTTTTATCTATCACTTAAAACTGATTAGCGATTATATACATTTCATTTTAATATTTCTCTTTATATTTTCAAGATTCCATAATTAAAGCGTTTTTAATTTGATCTTCAGTGAAAGTAAATCATTATGTTAATTGCAATCTAATTAATTTAATTATATGTTTAAAACATGTGTGTCTTTTTTATATTCATAATTCATTACAGCATAATAGATATGCACAAGTAGATGTAGGACTCAAGTCGTGCTCTGATTTAATTTTTTTTTAAGTGTATGCATTGTTTATATATTGTTAGTGAAGTTATTTTGTATAATTTTAATCCCACCAAAAACATTCATTCATGTTGTTGTGAAGATAACCACATAAGGTCTGCGCTGTGAAAAAGATATCTCACTTGACTCCAAGCTTCTGAATCTACACAGCCTTATTCTACTGTCCCTTATTTCAACAAATTCTACATATTAGTAAATATTGGACTTGGAATGAATTGTGATATTTTATGAGCAAAAGCATTATTCAGTAATCAGTTAAGCTATTTTTCATTATGAATATTTAAATATTTTCTCACCTATCAACCTGGAACACACTTAAGTCTAGTATAGAAGACTCACTTGTACTAAAAGACAACTCATGTGGTGTAATGGTTGAGACATCAGCTGCTACACCAAGGGTTCCGGGTTCGATCTCCGGGCAGTACAAACATTTGTGTGCATGAACATGTCTGTTTGTAATGGTCTGGGTGTTTTCAATGTATAATATGTAAGTATATCTCTCTTCAACCTATTGCAGTCCACTGCTGGACATAGGTCTCCCCCATTTTGCGCCACACATCCCGGTCCTCCGCCTTTCTCATCCAGCTTCCACCAGCGACCTTTCGCAAGTCGTCGGTCCATCGGGCCGGAGGGCGTCCTACGCTACGCTTGCCAAGACGCGGTCTCCACTCCAGAACTCGTCTGCTCCAACGACCATCGGTTCTGCGACATACGTGACCAGCCCACTGCCACTTCAACTGGCTGATCCGGCGGGCTATGTCGGTAACTTTAGTTCTCTTACGGATTAAATCATTTCTAATCTTATCCCTAAGAGAGACTCCAAGCATAGCTCGCTCCATTGCGCGTTGAGTAACTTTGAACTTATGAAGCAATCCCGCAGTCAGTGTCCATGTCTCAGCTGCGTATGTTAGCACGGGTAGGACGCATTGCTCAAAGACTTGTCTTTAAGCATTGCGGAAAAGTTGACGTTAGGACATGACATAGCCAAAAAAAATTATATAAGTATGTTTATCTGTTGTTTAGTACCCATAATACGGGCTTCACACTTAACTTGAGGCTAGATGGAGCTGTGTGCATTTTAGTGGATATATTTTTTATTTATTCAAACTAATTGTGATAGGGGAGGGGGTAAATAGATGTTGTTAATATCCCCTATTACATATAAATAAAATTGGAATGTCTGTTTGTAATAACAATGTTTATGTCATGCATGATGACAGATAATGTACAGGCAGTCTGGCAATATGCCTAAGGCACCTTGTGTTGTACTAGGATAAGAATTCAGATTAATGCAAACTAACAGATATTACTAAATGTTAACATGGCACATTGTCTAGTTGATCCGTAGTATAAAATTTAAATCAAATAAATATTATTTCTGAACATACTAACTAGAATTTAGCTAACAATAATTAATCAGGGCAAGACATAAATAACATTGATACAATAGTTTAAGTTAAATAATTATATAATCAAACATATTTAGATAATTCCGATATTAATAAAATAAGAAATAAACTTAAAAAAAACTGTATTTCAAACAAACAAGTTTTTGCATATTTGTTAGTATTTAATCTTATGTAATAGTTATTTATTATACTAAATTTACCATAGTTTTAATCAGAAAATGATGTTTAAAATTAATAATGTACGAAACACATCATTATATCAGCAACAAGATGTCCACTGCTGAACATAGGCCACCCCCCACTAACTGACTCCCACTAACCGAAGTTAAAATCAGCGGCAACCAACAACCTTCCTCAGGTCATCAATCTATCATGTGCAGTGGCGGGTACAGACATTATGAGTAGGGTATGCAATGTCAGTGACACTTATCACAAAAACAATAAATAATTTATATTTTTGTCAAATTGAGTGCTGTTGATGACAGCAGATCGCCTGTGGTTTTAAATATGTAGAGGAAAATGGGCGAATAAGTGGGAATCATTTAATATGTTGGCGATTTTCCGGGTTGTCTGGACATACAGGGTATGCACTGCATATTTGCATATTGCATTGAGTTAATATAAATTGTGCTTATTAACAATGATACACACTTCCTATGTATTTACTAAAAGCATTGCACTCTGGCATTGACTAACTACCAACATGCATTCAACAAAAAGTCCAAAAACACTTAAGTGAATAAAGACCCAATAAAGTACTCAATGAACGAGATCATTCCAACAGTGATGCTATTGGCTGTCGTAGTATATTTTTATGTAGACAAAGACATAGAGGGCTGAGGTTCAAATCCCGCCACGTACCAATGTGTTTTCGAAATTTCGAAAAATATATGTACGTTATCCTACGCTCTTACGGTGAAGGAAAACATCGTGAGGAAACCTGCGCACGCCTGTGAAGAGATTCAAAGGTTGTGCGTGAAGTCGTCCAACCCGCACTGGGCCCGCGTGGACGACTAAGGCCTAATCACCCTATACGGGTAGGCTCGTGCCCCTCGGTGGGAACGTTTAACGAGCTGATAATGATGGGACATATTTTTATGGGGTTTCAAAATTGTATTTTATGGTGACACATCTAACTGTGCGAGTCCTTTTCTAATAATTTGTGTTTTTTTTTTGCCCCAGGAGTTCAAAAGATAATGGTCACAGGCACATCAGTAAGGAACAGTAAAGAAGCCCTAAGACTGACTCGCCTCTATCCCGGCACAATTTATTCAACAGCAGGTAATAAATATATATTTTTACAATTAGCTCTAACTGAGGTTAGGCCTAACTTTTCTCTTGTTATGTATATACTTTGTGACGACTGCTGGAGCCACAGACGGCCTTTATGGCTTCATTAGAATATTGGCTCGTGAAGAAGAATTAAGAACTCATGGACTCAAACTAGGGTGGCCAACTAATTTTTGAAGATACAATTCTATTTTTATTATCAAATCAAAAAATATTTTATTCAGAGGTTCCAAAGATTAATTAACTTAATGTAAGGCTATAGACTATAAATATGATGTGAACTTTAGACCACAGACGGGGGCAGTTGAGCCACCGACGCTCTACTTTTATGTATATATATATATATATACACATAGAAAACACCCAGACCATTACAAACAGACATGTTCATGCACACAAATGTTTGTACTGCCCGGGATCTAACCCGGAACCCTTGGTGTTGTAGTCGACGTCTCAACCACAACACCAAATGGGTCCTTAAAATTATCAATGGTTCGTTTAGATGCTATCTTAAATTAAGGTACTGCGAGATTGTCAGCAGTCCTAAGTCGATGAGAAGAGTAGATTAAACCATATGTTCTATATCCTAAGGTTGCCTGGAAGAGATCGCTTCTAGCGATAAGGCCGCGTTTGCCCACTGTATTGGTTTTTATGTTTTTGTGTTTGTATTTAATTCATTGTGAGCAATAGTCACAAGTTCAAAGTTACTTAACGCGCAATGGAGCGAGCTATGCTTGGAGTCTCTCTTAGGGATAAGATCAGAAATGATTTAATCCGTAAGAGAACTATAGTTACCGACATAGCCCGCCGGATCAGCAAGTTGAAGTGGCAGTGGGCTGGTCACGTATGTCGCAGAACCGATGGCCGTTGGAGCAGACGAGTTCTGGAGTAGCAAGGCAAGCGTGGCGTAGGACGCCCTCCGGCCCGATGGACCGACGACTTGCGAAAGGTCGCTGGTGGAAGCTGGATGAGAAAAGCGGAGGACCGGGATGTCTGGGGCAAAATGGGGGAGACCTATGTCCAGCAGTGGACTGCGATAGGTTGAAGAGAGAGAGAGAGAATAAAGAGTATCTATCTATCTTTCGATGTTCCCAACAGGTGTACACCCTCACGATGCAAAGTCGATGGTGGAGAGGAGATGTGGGAGGAGTTGCAGCAGATCGCGAGCGCGCCGGAGTGCGTGGCGGTCGGCGAGTGCGGCCTAAATTATAGCAAAGACTTTTCCGAGCCGCACGTACAGAGGGCCGTGTTCAAACGACAGGTTAGTTGCATCAACTTACGCTTTCAATTATCGCAGTCAACTATTGTGGGAATAGGTCGCTCCCATTGTGCGCTAGATAACCCGGTCCTCCGCTGTTCTAATCTAGCTTCAATACTAATTTTTTTATTGCATTTCATAGTATTTACATGGTGGACTTACAAATAATAAAGGACCTTATGGACCCTGTCGGGCACAGCAACAATGTAGGAGAGATCCACCAACCTGTAAATCCATACTTCCATACTAATATTATAAATGTTAAAGTATCTCTGTCTGTCTGTCTGTTTGTTACGCTTTCACGCCTAAACGGCTGAACGGATTTTATTGAAACTTGGTATGTTGATAGAAGGTAACCTAAAATGGGGGTTGGAAGTTTGTATGGAACATTCCGCAATTTTTGTAGTACGACGCTGAAATTTGGTATGCGGACTATTTTTCAGAAACGAAAAAATATGGCATAATTTTTTTTCAAAAATCCACCCCCCAAACCTTCAAATAGGGGAGGAAGTATCATATCCGATTTTTCGCAGTTTTAAGATAGATTTTATTGAAACTTGGTATGTGTGTATACTTTGTGTAATCATATAAATATTGATACATATATATCACCACAAAATCTTTTAAAATGGGGGGAGGAGGGGATCCTTTGTATGGTGATATATATAAATATGTATTTGTGGATGGATCCCAATACCTTTAAATTTGGGGGAAATCCTATGTATAGTGATATAAATATCTAAAATATAATATATCCAAAACCTTTAAAGTAGGGCGGGAGATTACTATGAATAGTGATATATATTAATACTTATATATAATAATTCTTTATTATAATGATGAATGATTTATTATAATAATCGGAAATGGACCCCAAAACCTTTAAAGTTATCACAGTTTACAAGGTAGAAAGCTAAAAATTAGTATGAGGACTATTTGTCACGAATAATAAGTTTTTGCAAATCGGCCCTTGAATCCTTAAATAAGGGGTCATTTATATTTGACTTTTCCCAGTTTTTAGGGTGAAAAGCAAAAATTGGTATGCGAAGCGAATAAGAAGAAGAAGAAGCAATGTTGCAGTGTTAAAATTATTCTGTTTTCGTTACCAGGAAAGTGAGGCATGTTATCTCGAATTTAAAGCGGGCGAAGCCGCGGGCAAAAGCTAGTAAATAATAAATATCCAATACATTCACTCAGCGCCATTTAGCCCCCAAGTTAAGCGTGGAGCCTGTATTATGGGTACTAAGCAACGGATAAACATAGTGATATAATTTTTTTTTGTAAATACATACATATTATACATTGAAACACTCAGACCATTACAAACAGACATGTTCATGCACACAAATGTTTGTACTGCCTGGGGATCGAACCCTTAGTGTTGCAATCGACGTCTCAACCGCTACACCAAATGGGTCGTCAAACCTATCTATACTACTACGTTTTGACTGCCTTGGAATGAGAATTTAAAACTTAGAAAATAATCTCTCTCTTAAACTTAACAAATTATCTCTCTTATACACTGAGTATAAGAGAGATACACTAAGTATAAGAGAGATAATTGTATCTATTTTTTTCATTGTATCATGAGGGTTTGTAGGCTTAAAGACACAATTGTCATTTCATTTGCATTGCTAATTAATGAAGCCGGCAAAATGTTCGTTTACCCACATTATTGAATACGCTAATTATTTTTTTGAACCGTTTACAAGTAGTCACTAGCGAATGGAATGCAACATCGTAGCTAGTATCTTCATATCTAGTACTAACACGGAGTTTCTTTATTCAAATGATTTTTGACTAGATTGTTTACGATTAGTATCAGTTAAGATTTATGAGCCGAGACACCGTGGACACCGACAGCTATTGAACTATATGCTCGGAGGTGATCCAATGAATAGCCAAAGTTGTTGACAGCCTAAAAATACGTTTATTCAATTTAGGCTTTACAATTAGCAGAAGAGTGACATCGATGCACCTACTCTGCAATTGTGGTCTTCCACAACGGAAGCGAAACATCCACTTGGGCAACTATCTTTTATGTCCAAGTGACATGAAGGCCCGTATTCTTGAACGAGACTCAAGCGTTGATCTTGACTTAAATTGGGTTAGAAAGAGATGGCGCGCTAAACGATAAATAGCGCCATCCCTTTCTAACCTAATTTAAGTAAAGATCAACGTTCAGTCTAGTTCTAGAATACGGTCCTAAATCTATAAAATTGAGCGGGGTCCTGAATTTCCTGAAAAGAGGCCAACTTTTAGACGAACTCTAAAACGGGAGCGAGTCACAAAAGATCTTCAATGTCGAATTAACTACAGGGTTGTATTAGCCTAAATAGCCTCCAAAACCCAAATAATAATCATAAATACAATAAGTACTTAAGTATTTCACGATGGTTCATGTAAAACCTAATAGGTAATTTACGTATAAATGTTAAAGTAATTCTGTCCCACGTGCAATTGAATTTAATTCAGGTTTCTCAACTGAGTCATATCGAGACGTAGCTCAGCATTGCGCTCAATCAGTCAATTGGTTGATAAAGAAACCTGCGCTACGTTTACGAAATGATAAGCATTTGACACATTGGTGAGCGTGTGTTTGTAAGATACAGTTAACGTAAAACAAAACAAAACGTTGAATGCTTACCATCAGATTATAATAATGGCCGTTGTTATTATTGGCAGTACAGTATGCGCATATAAATGATTATCAGCACTAAATAAACATAAATAAAAATATCTACAAAGGCGGACTCAACTTACTAGGCGGTACACCCCAGTACTGAGTCGTCTAGGTAGGTACCACCGCAGTGCCAGATATCATCCCGTGAAATAGTGTTTCTGAATGAGGGCACTGTAGCTAGTAAAATTACCGGGTATAAGAGATTAGGTATCTTATACGCGGTAATTTCACTAGCTACAGTACGAATCAGAGACCTAACATCTGTTGTCTCGGAATTCGGGTGTCGGGCGCAGTGTGTCATTGATGGATAAAAATTACTGTCCCATCAGTTGTTGGTATATACAGGGTGAATTTAGAATCATTGGTATCCATTCGACTTATTATTGTACTCCTATTGTTTGCCTTGTATAAAAAAACAATTAAAAAAAACATATTCTCGTCCCAAGCGCAGTGTGGGACGTCCACCGGCAAGATGGAGGGATGACCTGATTAAGTTCGCCGGAAAGCGTTGGATGCAAGTCACCTCGGACCAGTACAAATGTAAAACATTGGAGGAGGCCTATGTCCAGCAGTGGACGTGCAAATGCTGAAATGATGATTAATGTTCTCCGGTTTCACCCTGTATATTGTACATAGATGAAAACCGCCTTTTATACATTTACAGGTTGAAATGGCGTGCGAGCTCCGCAAGCCGTTATACGTTCACGAGAAGGAAGCGCAAGACGATCTGATATCCATACTAGACGAGTTCGGTGCCCGGCTACCGCCTGTTGTCATCCACTCGTTCACGGGCTCCGTGGACCACGGCGTCAAGTATATAGAGCGGGGATACTACCTGGGCATCACCGGGTACATATGCAAGGACAAATCGGACGGCGGGATCAGGAGGCTGCTGTCGGAGAGGGTGTTGCCGCTCGACAAGTTGCTGGTGGAGACCGACTCGCCGTTCATGTATCCCAACATGCGCGCTTCCAAGTTGCCGTTGCACGTGAAGGACTCGTTGACTGAGAGGTGAGTGATCAATCAAGTATACTTATAGGCAAAATATTACTTGGCTGAGAGGTGAGTGATCACTGATCACTCAATCATTCAGAATATAAAATTACTAAAATTTGTTTATTTTAGTTTAGAGTATATACCTAAATCTCATTACGATCTTTACTTGTTTTAGTTATTTATTGTTTAGATATGATAGTACTAGGAAAAATATAGATAACTATAAACTATTTGTTACGAATTGCGTGATTTTTTAAATTATTATTTTACCATGTAAGTGATTTTTGATTGTAATTCAGCAAATAAGTCGCCTGAAAAACAGGTTTACCTAGTTCAGGCATAGTGTGATTTTTGCCATTCTTTGTGAATTTTAAGCTTTTATGTATATTTATTACTATTTAATGAAATAAATAATATTTGATTTGATTTCATCAACTTAAAAATATAGTCTTATAATAGGCATTGAAAATGCGAAATTGATGTTAAACCTTTACAAATGGTACCTACTTATAAGTCGTGTGATTCAGTCTTTTTTCGTAGACTGAGTCAATATGCCAATTGTTTGTAGGTATGTACCTGGCCTATATTGTATGACTAGTGTGTCCGCAATGACTTATAAAGTGTCCGAAATATATGAATTTCAGCGAGATTCTCGAAAAATAAATATTTGTTTTTTTTTTAACAAACATCCGTTAACCATGCCCCTTAGGTTATCTGAGATCGTACTAGTATGTTTGTATTTACTTTGAGTCCGGGCGATGCGTTATCGAATCATACATTGACAGGTTTTGAAAAATTGATATATAAGATATTTTTATTAAGTTTTTTTATGTTATTAAGTAAATATAAATAATAATAAATAAATATCTACTGACATTCACACAGCGCCATCTAGCCCCAAGTTAAGCGTGAAGCCTGTATTATGGGTACTAAACAACGAATAAAACTTATACATTGTTTTTGTAAAAACATACATATTATACATACACTACCCTGCGCCCGAGACTATTTACGTACGTGAAATATAATTGTTTGGCACTTCTGTGCTTCCGGATGAGGGAACTGTAGCTAGTGAAATTACCGGGTATAAGAGACCTAACATTTGTTATCTCGGATTACGGGCGCAGTGCGGCATTGATGAAGAATAAGAACTGTCAATCAATGCCACTCTGTCATGGTCAGGCGTATCACTTACTATCAGTTGATTGTCCTGACCGTTCTGTTACCTTAAGAAACATAAAAAATATGGTAAAATCTTCCCTATATTGGAGGCATTCCAAGGTCCAGTTATGGCTTGGCACGAGCAGCTGTTAAAGTTATATGTTAAAATTTCAAACAAATCATTTTTCACTTATAAACATGAATGTTTTGAATATAAACCAATATTAAATGTAGAAGCAGTTGTTCAAAAGGTCGCAGCTCAATTTTGTAACAAACACCCATTGAAAGACTCTTGCGTTTGCGATGACGCGTTGCCTGAATATTTGTTCAGTTTAAATATACTTAGTTTGTGATCAAACAATCTTTCGTTTTATGATGCAGAGGTGGTTAACCTTATAACATTTACATGCTAATATATAAATAAATAAATATAAATATCCACTGACAAACACACAGCTCCATCTAGCCCCAAGTTAAGCGTGAAGCCTATATTATGGGTACTAAACAACGGATAAATATACTAATATACATTTTTTTTGTAAATACATACATATTATACATAGAAAACACCCAGACCATTACAAACAGACATGTTCATGCACACAAATGTTTGTACTGCCCGGGGATCGAACCCGGAACCCTTGGTATTGCAGTCGACCTCTCAACCGCGACACCAAATGGGTCGTCAAAATCTTATGACAATGCTACCGTCCTCATCTGTAAGATAATCTGTAATTAATAAATATCCACTGACATTCACACAGCGCCATCTTAACCCAAGTTAAGTGTGAAGCCTGTATTATGGGTAAGAAACAACGGACAAACATTCTTATATATATATTGTTAATACATACATATTATCCATAGAAAACACTCAAACCATTCATATTCATTATTCACTCATATTTGTAACATACAGTACAATAATAATGTTGTGAAAGGTGTTAAAAAAGTTACAAATACGCCTTTTTAAGGCATTGTGATGAAATTCATACTAAGACAAACATTTTATTACAATAACAATACATTAAGGTACCCATATTAAATTACATTTTACAAGCATTTAATTTGCATAATAACGATTATATTTAACTATATTTCAATTAAATTTAATTACATTTTAATAATAACTAGTGTATTAAATTACATTACAAACAGACATGTTCATGCACACAAATCTTTGTACTGCCCGGGGCTCGGACCCGTAACCCTTGGTGTGGTAGTCGACGTCTCAACCGCTACACCAAATGGGTCGGCAAGTAATGATTAACATGCCACTTTCTCGTATTCCAGATCTATGAACTTCGTGAACCGTTATTGCACGTTCCAAAGGAACGAGCCGTGTGCGCTGCCCGCCATAGTTGAGCTGATCGCCGGTTTCCTTGGGCAGAAGCCAGAAGACGTGGCGCTGGCGACCGCCTTCAACGCGCTCAAACTGTTCGGACTGAGCCAGTGAGGGAAGCTTTGGAGGTCTAACGTAGTGACTAGCTAACAGGCGGGAAACTTATGAATTTGTTATGTATGGCAAAAGAAAGAGATCTGTGGTAACATTTAGATAAGGTGGAAGAGCTCCCGTTCGCGGACGCCCTTAGGCTCGTTGTGTAAATTTTAAGGCAGAGAGCCATCTGCG
>PQWD01000833.1:0-33585 GCA_019425675.1 Leucinodes orbonalis | reverse complement strand
TAGGAAGGCGACAGTCCACACCACTGAGCCACCGACGCTCTTGACAAATCGAATCGAATAAACTGTATTAAGTATAACAAACACAGTTCTTCAAGAACGCTCACTTGATCATCTCGGTCAGATAAAGTTGCAACCCTATCAGGCCTTACCAAAAATACAAAGTGTAAAAATTCACAACGATAATAGAGGCTTAGGACCGATTCGGATAATTGGCGATTCGGTTAATCGGCGTTCGGATAATCGGTGTTCTACTGTAACTTGTTTATCTAAGACGAAACATTAAATTTTACTTGCTATTAAATAATTTGCATAGATTTCATTACATCTTCCATTAGCTACTGAGTTTCTGTATAACACATCATTACCATCCGACACGTGGAGGCAGTAAAAGCACACTTAATTAATATGGTGATTAGTTATCAATTTTACTTAACCTAATTCTGCTAGTTAGACATAATTTACAACCTCACAAACCATTAACTTTGTGGAAAGCGTAATAAATGGACTCACAATTAAATTTATTACTACTATTATATTTCTTTGATTAATGGCCCACAAGCATAATAAATTAAATAGAGTAAGGTAAAGACAACCTTTTAAATGGGTCGGTAGAAACATTGAAATCTTAGATCACTACATAGTATAAAACAAAGTAATTTGTCCCTATGTGCGCTTAAATCTTCAAAACTATGCAACGGATTGAGATGCGGGTTTTTTAGTAGATACAGGGACTCAAAAGTAAGGTTTATATGTATAATAAGATCCGTTAAAAGGAGAAAAATACTGTTATTTTTGAGGTTTCTAATGCGATGTCATCGATGATTTCATTTTTGCCGCTTACTTTGCAAACGTAGGCTGAACCCTAGACAGGCGGGAGCGTGCCTATTACGAATATCACCATTGCACCAGTGCGAAGCTAAGAAGCGAAGAAGTTTAAAATAAATGTTCCTTCGAAATAATAATAAAGAACCACTGATTGTGTAATTGTTAGTAGCCTCTACTTTCATGTGGATACTTGTGCTAAATGCAAATTTATAATTAATTTCGTAACACATATTTGTGATACATCTCATACGCAGTATCTTCAACCTATTGAAGTATAGGTCCCCCTATTTAGCGCAAGATTCCCACTCCTTCGCTTTTCTCATCCATCTTCAACCTGTGAGTCATTGGTTCATCAGGAAGAATAGAGTCTGACGCTTACCAAGACACGGTCGCAATACCAGATCTCGTATGCTCCATCGGCCATTGGTTCTGTGACATATCTAGCCGGTTCATTGCTACTTCAACTTTGTCAGTCGGTAGCTCAATGGTGTGGAATGTTGCCTTTCTACCGGGAGTGTACAAGTTCGAATCCCGCCACGTACCAATGTGATTTTCGAACCTATATGTAAGTTTATCTAACGCTCATACGGTAAAGAAAAACATGCTGAGGAAACCTGCGCTCGACTGCGAACGAGCTGATGATGATGAACATGTTGTAGATAACAGCATTCTTAAAATTATTCCTCGGAGAGAATTGGCACATAGCTCGCTTCATTGCCAGTTGAGTGACTTTGAACTTGTAAACCTGTACTACAATATCGGTGCAGCTTTCATTACATCCCACCTGATAAAATTGTAAAGCACTCTCTTTGAAGAGAACTTGATAAACAAAGGTATACCATAACTCACAATGGAAGCTACCTGTTTTAACTTCAAATTCATTTACATACAATGTACATTTACATAAAATTTCGACAAAAGGGTGATCGAATTAATACATAAACAGTAAAATAAAAACACACGCAACCACAGATTTCCCAATACAGGAGATGGGGCAAGCCGCGTTTAAAGTGCGACAAATGTAAGCTCAACGAGCATACACTGGCTACCAGTTTACGCTCTGTGAGACGAGTCAAGACCCACGAATATTAGAAGCAATTACCGTTTTTTCCAAAATGCCATCCTGTGCAATTGTAACATGCCATCATCGCAATGAATCAGTAAATTTACCAAGAAATATAATAACTTTTCACAGGTAAGAACCGAAAAGAAATTGCGACACTGGGACTGCCTATAAACTTGGCGGCTTGTCCAGTCTAATGTATATTCTGATGTCTGTGCACGCAACAATGAAATTATGCCTCATATTGTGAGTTGTGAAATTTTATTCTGCATTCCATTCGAATTTTCGAGATTTTCATTCCATTAGCGAAATAAAGAACCGAATGGTTCGCACCTGAATCGAATTATAAATATGTTGTTTTCTTAGCGCCACGAAATGCAGCGTAGCCCATGTTTTTGAAATTTCAGGTTGGCTCATTTCGGTTCTTTCGTAACCTGCTAAGATACATTATCTAACTATTGTGGTACGTCATTATAACCATCGAATCTTATAAGATTTATAGAAAAAAACTAAGGTTGAATAAGTCAAAATAGATCACTGCTTCCTGGTGTATTGAGTCCGAAGCCATGAGGCCATAAATATAGTGAAAAATCATCGTCAGCTCATTACTCGTCCCTACCGAGGGAAACAAGCTAACCCGTATAGGATGTACAGGCTTTATTCGTCCACGTGGTTGCAGTATGGATTAGCTGACTGCACGCCCAACCTTTGAATTTTTACTTAGGCGTGCGCAAGTTTCCTCGCGATGTTTTCCTTCACCGTAAAGAGTTTCGGATAAAAGTACATATAATTTCAAAAATTCGATGAGACATTGGTATGCGGCGGGATTCGAGCCGGCACCCTCTAGATCGAAAGTCAGAATTTCGCACCAATGCGCCACCGACGCTCTTCTACCGACTGAAAATCACTAAAACCACTAAGGTAGCATTTTGGTTCAGGCTACGATATTAGGATCGTACACATTTACACCCACCAATTAGCATTGGTTGGATCATACTGTATGGTAAAGCATGTGTCCAGTAAAACATTAACGCAAAACGTGGATACTAGCTAACACATTTTCGTAAATGTAACCTGGAGCAATATACTTTGCGTCAAGATTTTGTGCCAAAACGCACTACGATTATATTTTAAGCTGCTTACTACTCAGTTAGGTAAAAACAAATGTTAAAAACTCTTAAATTTACCCACATTGACATTATGTATTTAAAATTGCATCCCGCAGTCTGCCAAATTGTATTTTCATTTCATTAGCGTGGTGAAAGACTCGCGCGCCTGTGACGAATTTTAAATATAAACTCGTTTCCTCAGCTCAACTCGGGATGGGTTAACTTTAGTTTATATTATAGTTGCAGAGTATAGTTTGAGATTTTAATTGTGATTTACATAATATTTATTGTATTAATGTTTTTGTTCTAAATACTATCTTTAAACTTGGTTTGTGTTATAGTCAGAAACTTGTTTTATATAAATAGCAACTATATTAGTAGATAACTACTTAGGTATTTGTCAATGCTGAAAGAAATATTTGTTTTTTCATCATCATCATCATCAGCTCATTAAACGTCCCCACCGAGGGGCACAAGCCTACCCGTATAGGGTGATTAGGCCTTAGTCGTCCACGCGGGCCCAGTGCGGATTGGACGACTTCACACACAACCTTCGAATCTCTTCGCAGGAGTGCATGAAGGTTTCCTCACGATTTTTCCCTTCACCGTAAGAGCGTCGGATAACGTACATATATTTTCGAAAATTCGAAAATACATTGGTACGTGTCGGGATTTGAACCTCAGCCCTCCCGGTAGGAAGGCGACAGTCCACACCACTGAGCCACCGACGCTCTTTACTCTTTGTTCTTTTATTCTTTGTTTTTTGTGTTAAAATGTAGAGGACGGGCAGGTCGCTCACCAAATAGTGAGTAATACGCTTAACCATGCCTAAGCGGCATTGATAGAGACCAAAAACTGATAGTCAGTTAATTCTTCTTATCACCGCCGCACTGTGCCCGAGACAACAGAGGTTAGGTATGATGATGATATTTTGATTTGGGAAGCGGATGGACTTTAGGAGGGATTTCTTTGGTAAGGGGTCAGTAATACGCCTGACCAGATTTGACTAGATACAGTACCCTCATCCCACAGTACAGTATTTCACGGAACAATATCTGGCACTGCGTTGATACCTACCCAGACGACTTAGTTCGGTACTGGGTCTAGTGAAGTAATGGAAAACATTGTATTGTACACTCGGGTAGAATTCTAAACTCAACGTCGTTTTCTCAACGCGTAAACTGGGAGAGTTGTAATTTGAATTTATTTTCTTGTGTGGGTTGCTAATATTTTATGCTGACTTTTAGAAATTGCAAGAATACGTTTTCTTATACCTATGTGGGTTGCAAATATTTTATGTAGACTTTTGGAAATAGTAAGAAAATATTTTGTCATAAAAGAAATATCAACAGGCCAAACCACTGAAGCGTTTTTTTCAAAGCATCAAAATTCATATTTTTAGTTTAATTTTTAATTGTTTTTTATTATATTTTTGTATATTTTTTGACGTTCATAAGTGCTTTTTGTAAGCCTAATTTGAATAAAGAATTTTGAATTTGAATTTTGAATAAATCAGTAAACGTCGGAAAGTAGAAGCGAGTGCCATGAGAAAACTACTGTGATTTGCAAAAGATACTATACTTTATATTTAACTTCATCATCAGCTCATTAAACGTCTCAACCGCAGGAATGTTTCGGATAGACGAATATCATCATCATCAGCTCATTAAATGTCCCCACCGAGGGGCACGAGCCTACCCGTTTAGGGTGATTGGGCTTTAGTCGTCCACGCGAGCCCAGTGTGGATTGGACGACTTTACACGCAACCTTTGAATCTCTTACCAGGCGTGCATAAAGGTTTCCTCACGATGATTTCGTTCACCGTAAGAGCGTCGGATAACGTACATATATGTTTCGAAAATTCGAAAACAGATTGATACTTGGCGGGATTTTTACCTCAGCCTCATGAAAATTCTGCCCAACCAACGCGATGGGCAGAATTGTGGCGCGGACACTTTTTGAGTGAGATTGTGAGATTACCATGCTTTACAAAAATGAAAATGAGAACATTCTACAATAAAGAGGAAGTTATATTGAGCATAAATATATAAATGTTATTCCAAACATTACTCCATTTAAAGTCTGCTCACGGAATCAGCCAGTATAATTTCATTATCAACATTAGAAGGCAACTCATATCGCGTCAAATTCCCCCTTCATTGCGCCATCCAAAACATTTTAGAGCGTATTCCGCTCAACGAAGGCGCAGACAGATAATTATATAATCTTGAGTTAATGGAACGAAAACACTAATGTTCGCGCATGCAGCAAGTGTCGCACGGAATCTGCATGGGAAGTGGACTGTTAACGTGCCGGGGGATTTATGGCAAGTCTAGCTCACACGTTTCAACTAGCATATTGGTCTAAACTTACTAGGTGCTGGCAATGATGTAAAAAGTATAGATTCGTGATATGTTCGCAAAACAACTGAAAAAAGTGTGCCGAATGTAGCACCTGACGCATACACATATTTTGAATGAGCCTACATTTACCTAAACAAAGAGGTTATAACTGTACTCTCTTTGGCGGTTCGTTTTTGAGGCACGGGTGGCGTGTCTACCTTATATATACAGTATATCATGGGTGTGGACTAAAATGGCATAGTTTGAATTAGAGGTTTCGCCGTGGCGATTTTCGTAATTGTTTAAGTAGATTAGGTTGAGTGTGAATGTGGTAATTGAAATTTGCAGTATCTAGTAACAATTTTGGGAGTTTGGCACTACTGAAGCTTACGGTTTTGATAAATTTGAACAAGCTTTTATGTATTTCAACAAAATTAACCATTTTGATACGCTCATTGGAACACTAACTGCTGTTTAGTGTTAGCCTCTTGCCGGGGTTGACCTTGGCCCTTATATCCTTTGAATATTACCTGAGTTACCTACAAACTTTATTATGTTGTATATGAGATTTCATCCTATCTCGATTCGTCACAGAACAGCGACTAATCGTGACATTCGATTGTATATCGAAAAGTACATCTCGGGGCACAGCAGTGCCCCCGCCAAGTCGAGCGCGAAGCAAACACTGCCGTACCATCCTTTACAGGATCCATTTCGCCGCATTTTCAGGCCCAAATTTGAAAACCTTTGGATTATACCAAAGCGCTGAAATTTTCGTCATCTATGTAGTAAGATATAGTAACTTACTTTAAATCCAAAACTTTAAGTCTATAGGTCATTTAGTTCCAACGTTAGGCGAAAGCAAAGTTTCGCATTTTCGACAGACAGACACTCACTCACTCATGATCATCAAAATATAACTAGTACTTCCCATTAACTCAGAGAGCTAAAATGCGGTACAGAGTTAGGGTTTAATAGCTACATAAAGGGAAAACTATAAAAACTTGGATAATCGAAATCTGGAGTACCTGGTGACCCTGCTTAGATAACAAAATCATCAAATTAGAACTAGTACTTCCCATTAACTCAGAGAGCTGAAATTTGGTACAGAGTTAGGGTTTAATAACTACATAACGGTAAAACTATAAAAACTTGGAGAATCGAAGATCTGGAGAACCTGGTGACCCTGCTTAGATAACAAAAGAGCCCAGCCAAACTATAAGAGATCGACATACCGCAATTAAACAATATATATTCAACATGGTGGGCCGCTTCGTCCGATGTCAAAAATCGGGGGGCACGGTAATGCCCCCGCCAAGTCGGACGCGCTAGATCAATACAAACAGACATGTTCATGCACACAAATTTTAGTAGGTACTGCCCGGGGATCGAACCCGGAACCCTTGGTTTAGTAGCCGACGTCTCAACCATTACACCCAATGAGTCCTACAATATTCCTTTCAAGTTTCTACAAAAAGAAGTAAAATCCCACCAAAAACATCATGTAAAAAACAAGCCGTCTCGATGGAGCTGCTTCTGCTTGATTATCTCTAAAAAGTTATGAAATCAAGACAAAGACGTGTCAAGTCTAAGGTTCCTCACTGCGATTACTTTATTATTATGGTTAATGTTGTATAACTTGGCCATTGAACATTCTTTATACGTTAGTGGCTTCATCTTTGTATCCTTGTATATCTTCAATGGCCAAGGCGCACAACATCAACCATAAGAATAAAGTAATCTCAGTAAGGAACCTTAGACTTGGCACGTCTTTGTCTTGATTTCATAACTTTTTAGAGATAATCAAGCAGAAGCAGCTCCATCGGGACTTGGCTTGTTTTTACAGGATGTTTTTGGTGGGATTCTATTGTCGACGACCCATTTGGCGTAAAGGTTGAGACGTCGGCTATTACACCAAAGGTTCCGGGTTCGATCCCCGGACAGAACAAACATTCGGGTTCATGAACATGACTGTTTGAGATTCTTTGTATAATATGTATGTATTTAAATAAAAAATATATAAGTATGTTTATCCGTTATTTAGTATCCATATTACAGGCTAATGCTTAGTTTGGGGCAAGATGGCGCTGTGTGAATGTCTGTAGATATTTAGTTATTGTTCGCGAGACTTAAGTCCCGGCTTAACAGAGCAGTTGAGATTATTATTAAGTACTAAGCATTTTAAAACACGCAATAGCTATACATCACGTGGTTAACGACGCAGCCTTTTTTGCGTCATATTCGAATCTCTTTGTTATAAAGAAAAAAATTCTCACTTAATTTCAGACGGGTAGGCTTTGAAGTTAAAACTTCTTTTTTACCGTTTGAGTTTCCTTAATAATCTCCTTTGGGGCAAAGGAAGTCACGTTGCCGCCTGTGGCTCGGAAACATCACACTTTGGCTTATTAATTTGGCTGCTCTGCAGTCTTATGACTAAAAGCCACTAACTGAAAACGCTTTAGGTTGTGGTTTAGTAATTATAGGTAATGTGCAGGAGCGTCGGTGGCTCAATGGTGTGGACTGTCCTCCTACCGGGAGCGCTGAGGTTCAAATCCCGCAATGTGCCAATGTGTTTTCAAATTTTCGAAATTATATATACATTATCCGATGCTCTTACGGTGAAGGAAAACATCGTGAGGAAACCTTCACGCACTCCTGCGACGAGATTGAAGTTTGTGCGTGACGTCGTCCAATCCGCACTGAGCCCGCGTGGACGACTAAGGTCTAAACACCCTATACGGGTAGGCTCGTGCCCCTCGGTGGGGATTTAATGAGATGATAATGATCATCTAAACAATTAATTCTATTTTTTAGGGTTTTAACATTAAGTTTAAGCTGTGATACACTCGCAAAGGTAAGCAATAAAAATGCATGAAATATATTACTACAAGCTTCTTATTTCTAAATCCTGAGTCTTAAGTCCTTATTAACTTGAATGTTCACGTCCCTCTAATATTACACGCGGGTCTCTCTCAAGAGACAGAGAGGAATATTCTGGACTAAGTCCATGGTAGACAAGAAGCAATAAAAACTCATAACAATATTTTATATTTTATTAAATCTGTCATTGACATTTATACTGTTTTATCATTTTTTTTATCATCTTCATTAAGCTCATTAAACGTCTCACCGAGGGGGCACGAGCCTACCCGAAACGCCGGAAAGGGTATATACCCTCGTCAATATATAAAGCGTAATATACAATATAGATTATATATACATACACTTTATGTAGTGTACAATACACAGAATCATGGAATAGTATAAATTATCGCACGTTGAGGAATTTAAATATAAATGTATGAATAAGCTATATTCCCGATGGTTAGATCGTTACCGATTCGACACGTGCTTCTTAGAATTATGTAATCTATGCTCTCACAAATAAACATGCGTTTCGCTAATTCCCAACATTTCCTATACATTTGGTTTATGGAATATTAAAAACATCAGGGAAAATATCGCTGAATAATATATTTATGTACATAAATCAAATATTGTATGTACGTAATACAAGCGGAAGGGGAAGTTTAGGTGTAAGCCTTTATCAAATCTGATTTTATAAATATCAACTTGTGGATTACATGTGAATTGTATTCTGGAAAAGATGATTAAATAATACTCTACAGGCGATCAGTTCTTAGACCCTTAAGTTTTGCGATAAATTTAGTTGTACCGAATCGGTTTTTATGTTACTAAGTTTACAGGTCGGTCAAGACGCTCATCTCATGGTAAGTGATTACGCCGAACACTGCAGAGAGAGGCTTTGAATGGAGACCAACAACTGATAGACTGTGTTTAGAATAATTTATAGGTAAGGTAGTTTTCAAGTTCATATTTTATAACAAACGCTGGTGAACCAAAATAAATAAAAAGATAAAATAAACAGACAACTATTATCTCCATCATTGCGTCACCCGCGACAAGATGTTAGCTCTCTTGTAACCCGGTAATTTTACTAGCAACTGTGCCCTCATTCCGTAACATAGAAACGCAAATGCTTCTTTCTCTTAATCGCATTTCAAAAAAACATTGTAACAAGAGAAACGCAACAACAAGAACCTTACTTGATCACGTATTGACAAATCTGCCGGGAACAAACATCCACTTTGCTACAGTTGATTCGAGTCTATCAGACCATAAACAAATCTACGTCGAGATAAGAAAGAGTCGGGAAGTCGAAAAACGAAATATATGGCGACAGACTACCGAAAACTACATAAGTATATACAAAATGGAATTAGTGAACCTACAAATTATATAACTACAATGAGCTGGAAGTTTAATTGTCATCTATTAAGCAATCCGACCAACCTAAAATATAAAATGAAATACCTAACCCCAGAAAGATTGGATTAATAGGAACATCATTGAATCACTGAACCAGAGGACAAACTATGGAGTGAACTTAAGAAAGATTCCGGACAACCCTGAGAAAAGAGAGGAATTCTATACAATGCGGAATGAAGTACGAAATAAGATCAAACGTGTAAAACAGAAGTTTTTTCTAGATAAATTTAAAGTAGTTGAGATGAATCAAAGAAAATGTGGACTTTGATTAAAAGCACTGTCTAACAATAAAATTAAAACTACTCGTGCTCCCCCAAAGCTTAAAACACCTACTGGCATAATCACTGACCCCAAAATGGTATGTGAAGTATTTAATGAATTCTTTTACTTCGGTAGGTCAAAACTTGCAAGCGAAATACCACCTAAGTTTCATCAAAGCTCTATTTACTCAATACAAGATGTAATCCGATCATAAAACTCGAAATTTTTACACCTTGCACTGCCGAAGAGGTCCTTAGATAATAAACGACCTCGATGCTAGTTCCTCCGCAGGAGTCGACGGTATTGGTCCTAAACACATGAAATGCATCGGTATTCAAATGGCACCAAAACTTAGTAGTTGCTTTAATACTTTTTAGCTGAAGGTTCTTTCCCCGACTCACTTAAATTAGCAAAAATTTCACCTATCTACAAGTCCAGCTCCAAAAATGACCCAAGTAATTACAGACCTATATCTGTGTGCCAATAATTTCAAAGATTCTTGAAAAAATTGTTGTCACGCGTTTAAATGAGTATTTCTGCTCAATCAATTTTCTTTCAGACTGTCAATACGGCTTAGACCTCAATCAAACACACTAGCAGCTACTTTGGACTAGTTACCGACATAAAAACTAACATCGATACTAAAAAACTTGTTTTAGGGGTTGTTCATCGACCTACAAAAGGCTTTTGATACCGTTAGCCATGACTTGTTGCTCAGTAAACTTGAGAAGATCGGCATTACAGGTATGGCTTTGCAGATGATTAGGTCGTATTTATGTAACAGATACCAAATTACAAAAATTAATGATAGCAAAGTAGCCCGGAATAATAATCACATGTGGAATTCCGCAGGGTTCAATTCTTGGGCCTTTGCTGTTTTTAGCTTACATTAATAATATTACAGAATCCAGTTTACACGGGAAACTTACTTTGTATCAGATGACACGTGTTTGTTTTATTCTGGGAACTCCATGGATGAAATAATAAATAACGACAGGAAGACCTTAATACAATTTCAAACTGGTATAACATAATCTCTTGACAATAAATATTTCTAAAACTTGTTATTGCATCTTTTAACCAAAAATAAAAAAATACCCAATCTTCCGAAGCTAACAATAGACGGTAAAATTATTAAAGAAAAAAGAGAAGAAGTATCTCGCCTGATAATTGACAGTCAGCTGACATGGAGTTCTCAAATCAATAATATAAAGTCTAAACTCTCCTCATTTCTTGGCTGCATCAGAAATAGTGTTGGCTGCTTCCCACGAAAATTCGCCTGTTATTGTATAACTCATATGTAAATCCCATCTTAACTATTTAATTGAAATATGGGGGACTGCATCAAAAACAAAACTTAAGGAAATCCAAACACTCCAAAACAAAATAATTAAAACCTTGTTTTTAATTACAGCTACCGTACTAATACAGACAAAATATATATAAGACACAAAAATTTTGAATATCGATCAATTGTACCTCTTCCAAAACTTTAATGCTTATACATAAAATAATACATAACAAAATTAATTCTAAAGTAAAATTTGCACTCAATTCAGACATCCCAAAATATAGCCAAAGAAGACCTAGAAGTGTTTTTTACTACCTAAACCAAGAACGAAATTATGGCCAAAAAATTATAACTTTGACGGAGCACAACTGTATAACAAACTACCTGAAACTATAAAGAATTCTCAATCTCTAAGTCTGTTCAAAACAAAACTCAAGGAAACACATTTTTCGGAATCTGCAACATTATCATGAGATGACTTTATTAAATATTCAAATAGGTAGGCTTATAACGATATTTTTATAACAATAGTTAAAAAAAAATGTATATTTTAAAATAGTATTTATTAATGCCATGGAATACCGCTTAAAATTCGCTGTTGCAACCTTTTACGGGAGCAGCGTACCGCGGGCCGCTAGCGGTTGCTTGCTCCCGCGCATAACTAGTCGACTAGTCGTAGTGAGCATCTCGCCGGTCGCGGTTATACTACATAACATAGCCGCGCCGGGCGAGTACATTTCGCGATCTGCGGACTCCTTGCGGGTTCGCATGATGTGGTATCGGTTGGAACACAAGCTGTCTGTTCTAATTGTTATTGCCAGTGTCCGATTTGCGGGGACCAGTGGATTGCATGTCGCGATCGGGATAGCAATAACCATAAATTTAGATTAGCGCGCTTCGCTTACAAGATACCAAAGCGTGGGAGTGAGAGGTCCTTAATCAATTCTGAACGCCCGAGAGAAAAAGAGACAGAGAAAATATAGAAATATTGTTATTGATGTGCCTCGCGAAAACATACAGCTTATTATTGAAGAAAGCAGTGTGTACTTACTACAATTCCATACAAACCATAGACAAATTGTCTATACTTTAGTTCCCTATGTAGACGTCAGTGGCGCCATTGATATCCAGCAAGTGCGCGGGAGCCATATTTCCGACTCATAGCGTTGTGTACTTTCGCGCCGGACGGGCGAAAATCCACAAATATCTCAACTATTCTCATATAGTTTCTAAATTCAAAGCAACACAGATACAGTAAAACGCGTTTTGTAATTAGTGGTAGAAGTATTTCACGCGTTTGTAAATTAATTTACCTAAAAATTTAAATATATTTTTTTTTCTCTTTATTTTTAAAAATGGAGTTTTCATCTACCGCCGGTAAAGTCGATATTCGCGATAGGTCGAATTTATCGAACGTGTCGGAAGCTGAGAAGGATCCTGAGCACGAGGAGGAGTCTGCAGCGATCATTGATGAAGAATCGCGAAAATCCTCGAGCCAGAGCAGCACATCATGCGAGGAAGAAGAACCACCTCAAAAAAGAAGGAAAGGAAGACAGGTAACGGTCGATCGGAAGATCGAATCGTTATACGAACAGGTCAGTGCCATAACGAATTATTTAAGGCAGCAACATGTCGTGACGAACCAGGTCATTACACCTGAACCAGTCGTTCAACGAAGTGCTGAATTCTTATCAAACCCTTTATCGAATTGTGCAAAGACCCTAGAATTAGGCGAATGCAGTACCGAGTTCGACGACAAAAAATTAATTAAACCCGCCGACGAAAAAAGATTAAAACTTTTAATTGAACTGCAACATTTTAATTCACCATCGTGGCGTCACGTGCGGTATTCCAAAACATTAGGTGAGATGATTGCACAACCGGGTTTTTGTAATCTAAAAGTGAACGACGAGCTAGGGTGTCTGAGTAAGGGCAAAGATTTTCTAGCACCTAACGAACTAATCCTTGCGGCTTTAACGAACGCTTTATTACAACAAAAAGAACTGTTACAATCGGGATTGCAAGGTGTTGTAGATTGGGCTCAAAAAAACCAAGATGATTTAAATTCAAATACCCTCTTCGAAAAAATAAATGAAACTTTTGGTAAAACATCCCCTTCCCACAAGCTATCGGAGCAAACGTTACAAATAGTATGTGGGAAAAGAGCTGAGTGTATTGAGCTAAGACGTCATAGGTTGATTTCAGAAATTTCCGATAGACATATTCAATCAGCTCTTGAAAATATTCCACCCAGCGAAGATTTTTTATTTGATAAACCACAACTAGGATCACTTATTCAGTCCCTTGGGGGGGCCCCACTTTTGGTTATCGCAGTCACATCATAGTAGATATGATAAACCTCAGCTAAAAAGGAAGTTCAACGAATCAACAAACTCCACGTCACGTATCTCAACTCAACACAAGCATACAAAACATACGTCGAATACGCATAACCAAGACAACTTTAAAAAACATGCAAATAAACAAAGTTACAAGAATAAAAATAATAACAACAAGCATTCCTTTCGAAACAACAACATCAAAAAGAAATGACTACCTGGTTCATTTCAAGGGGGGTCGGCTGAAGAACTTCACTGCACAATGGCAGGCACAGGGTGCCAACAAACATATAATGTCAGTTATAACAGGCTCCCGAATACCATTCTTCAAAAAACCTCCGTTGATCATGCCAACAAATATGGTGATGAATTATTACGCCACCATAATATCCCCATCCATGACTTCAACGATTCAAACACTCTTGGATCAAGAGGTGTTGGTGCCGGTACTCAACAAGACGCCCAGTTTTATTTCCAAAGTTTTTCTGCGGAAGAAAAACGATGGAACTATGCGCCCAATAGTCGATCTCAGGGGCACTAAACCAGTATGTAAAAACAAAACATTTCCAGTTGATTTCCCACACTGCAGTACCAGACTTCCTGCAACCAGGAGACTGGATGGTCAAACTGGACATCTCCCAGGCTTACTTTCATCTTCCTATTTCGGAGTGCCATCGACCCTTTTTAAGGATCAGTTTTCAGGGTCAGCTATACCAAATGACTTGCCTCCCTTTCGGTTTGGCGTCGGCACCACATCTTTTCGCGTCAGTAACATGCTGGGTCGCGGAGACCCTGCGTGCAAGAGGTTGTCGAGTGCTAGTCTACCTAGACGACTTCCTCTTGGTCCACAGGGACCACACCAAGTTATGTCTTCAGGCTGCGGAAGCCGTGAGACACTTGGAATGTTTGGGTTGGCAAGTAAACTACGAGAAGTCGATTCTGACACCAACGAAAGACTTAGAATATCTTGGAATCCGTTGGCAAACAGCGACAAATTTGATGGCGTTGCCAGTGAAGAAAGTGCGGGCAATCAACGAAACGTTGGATCGCACATTGGAACGACGCACGATCAGTCTGCGACAATTACAAAGCCTACTAGGTCAGTTAAACTTCGCAAACTTTGTCATACCAAGAGGAAGACTACATTGTCGGCAAATGCAAATATTTTGCGACGTTTCAACAAGAAAAGACCACGTCAGACTCAAATCGTCTCTCAACCTGTAGAACAGGAGATGATGTGTGGCGCGGAGCGACCCATCACGCGATTCCAATACACGGCAAAGTCGCGACACATTTTCTGGCGACAGACGCGTCAGATGTTGGGTGGGCGCCCATTTAGACAGGATACTGATGTCGGGATCGTGGTCGACGAAGCAAAAGAGATGGCACAGCAACAGAAAAGAGCTATTTGCGGTGATAGCAGCCATCAAGAGAAACGTGAGAGTGCTTCAGCACACACATGTCTTGATCCAATCCGACAACCGAACCCTAATAGCTTACATCCGAAACGAAGGAGGAACAAAATCATTAGCCATGCTAGATTTAACATTTCAGCTATTCAGCCTCACCCACAAATTCGACATAGAAGTGTCCGCCTTTTATCTCCCGGGAAGATACAACACAATAGCCGACAGATTATCACGAGGGAAGCAACCAGCGGAGTGGCATCTGTTACCCCAAGCGACAGAGGAAGTGTTCAACAAATGGGGGCACCCGGAGATAGATCTGTTTGCATCAAAAAAAACGGCAATAGTGCCGAATTACGTCTCGATAGACTGCAAAGATCAATCCGCGAAATATATAGATGCTTTCAGCAAACCTTGGGACTACAACCTAGCATGGGTATTCCCACCTCCGAGTCTTCTGCCAAGAGTTCTAGCGCATTTGAACAATGCCAAGGGCACTTACCTTTTGGTAGCACCAGAGTGGACGCGGGCGTTCTGGCTGCAAGATATAAAATCACGAGCCCTGGACTTTCCGTACGAGATTCAGAATCTATCGGAAACCTTAGTAGACATGATGACGTCACAGCCCCCACCACAAGTACAAATGTTGACCCTCAAAGTATGGAAAATTGGGGGTGGGGCGAAGATATGAAGAGGTGGTCGGTAGAAGAGAAGGAGTTATTAAAAAATAGTTGGCGTCAATCCACGCTAACTACATATTTACCAGCCGTTAGAAGATGGCTTGCATGGTGTGCTAGCATTGGAGTGAATGCTAAATCACCAAAACCTTCCGACATAGCCCAATTTTTATTAGATCTTTTTCTCAAAACAAAATTATCCTACAGTACAATTTTAGTTCACAAATCTGCAGTAATAACATACTGTGGACCCCATACAGAGCAACCCACATTCTCTTATTTCTTAATTAAACATGCACTCAAAGCCATAAGCACAGCTAACCCAAAACCAGTCAAAGTAGCATTCACATGGGACCCGAGAGTTGTTTTAGACTGGCTCTCAAGAAATCCTCCTAAAGATACAATTTTTGAGCTAGCACGTAGGACAGCAATAGTTTTGCTGTTAGCTTCAGGACGTAGAGTCCACGACCTTACGCTTCTTAGAATCGCTAGTGATAGTTTCTTTGACCGGGGGTCTAAAATTTTCTTATACCAGTGTTTGGTCGAAAACCGATACTCACTCACAAAGGCAATCTGCCTGGATGTTATCAATGCACGATAATAAGAACATTTGTCCAGTAACCTTACTTAAGAACTACTTAGATAAGGTGAAAACTAGAAGGTCAGAGGTACATAATTTAAATACCCTTTTTTATATCTATTTTTGGAACAGTAAAACCAGCGTCACGTACCGTTATTGGAAATTGGGTTCGTTCAGTGCTCCGAGAGAGTGGCATTAATGCACCTCCAGGTAGCTGCAGATCAGCTGTGGCATCCTTTAACTGGGTAGATAACCAACCTGTTGATGAAATACTTTTGCGGGGAAATTGGAAATCATCCAATACATTTTTTAAGCACTATTGTAAGATGATTGATCTGCCAAAAAATAACATTAATTCAGTCAACTCATTTTTTAATTCTTTTAGTCCAATGTGATTAAACTAGTACCTAAAAATAATTAATAATATATTTAAACGAGACACTTCATTTGTAAGTTAACATTTGTTTTTTGTTTTCTTTAAGATTGGTTTAAGTTCCCTAAATGACTTGTTTAATCTCTTAATTATAATTTATTTTGAAATCATCATAGCGTTGTTTTAATGACACCAGCAGATAACAAACACATCTTCATAATAATGCTGTATGTTTTCCGGAGGCACATCAATATAACGGGTTTTAAATAACAATAAAACCGATATTATGTGCCGAGAAGGAAAACATACAGCATTACAGGAAGGGCTTCCTGGTGAAGACTATGAGTCGGAAATATGGCTCCCGCGCACTTGCTGGATATCAATGGCGCCACCTGACGTCTACATAGGGAACTAAAGTATAGACAATTTGTCTATGGTTTGTATGGAATTGTAGTAAGTACACACTGCTTTCTTCATAATAATGCTGTATGTTTTCCTTCTCGGCACATAATATCGGTTTTATTGTTATTTAAAACCGTTATATTGTTTTTCGCGACTAAGAGCCCAAAGCGGCCCGGTGTGTTGTCAGTGTCAGTGAAAATTGTAAATATTATTGCTAATTATTCTATTAATATTGTAATTATTACTTAATACAATTATGGTGTCGTGTACTGTACCTGGATGCAACGCTACTAGGCGAAATAATCCGAATTAATACACATTTACTGGTAAATACGATTTTATCATTGGAATTTTACGAACCATTTTTTACCTAATTTCAGCTAGAAATTGGCTTATAAATATGAGTTTTCAATATATTTTTTTTCCATTTATATATTTGAGTATAAATAGTGTTTTTTATTTAAATTCGCGAAAATAATGTATAAAATAGCAAATTGTTTGTTTTAGCTAGTGCTTGACAAAGCGGTGACGTCATTACAATCGATATAAAACATACATATTGGTAAATAAATTTCGTTTTTTTCAGGTTTCCATACAGTTCAGCATTGATGGAAAAATGAATGCGACTTAAAATAGACCAGATTAAACTCTTAATAGAAACTATGCTTATCTTAGAATTAAACACGTAAATGAATTGTAAATTAAGCAAGGAAACGATACGAACACATCTCAAAAAAGTGTTATATTGAGAAGGTAATAAATAAAATAATTTAAAAGTATTGAGTTAATTAATTTACTGTATCTATACTGATATTATAAAGCTGAAGAGTTTGTTTGTTTAAACTTACTTATCTCAGGAACTACTGGACCAATTAGAAAAAATATTTCTGTTTTAGATTTCTTATTTATCGATAAAAATATACGCTGTACTAAAAACAATAGTAGTGGAGCAGTAAGAAATAATGATTGAACATTTTTCCTACATAGAGCTTTCCGCTGCGTGCGCTGTGAAAACGGTTAAAGTTTCGCAAAAGTCGTGTATGAGAGTTCTAAAAAAGACCGTGACAGCATGACAGAATGTCATATCATTAAAGGTTAGCTCACAATAACTTCTTAAATTTATCTAAAATAATGCATTATTTGCGAAGGTGTTTTCATAAACATAGTATTAATCCCTATGCAAATAAATATGTTATTTATCACGAGTATTTCATTTGAAACAAATTGCCCTTCACAGCATTTAATTTAAATTAATATCTCAGTTCCTCCGAGCTCAGGAGGTATCGCAGATATTAGCTCAAAGTAACTAAGTACTGGCCACCATCGGTCACCGTCGTTATAAGTTGTAAACAATTATAGGTTTGCTGATGATTCAGATTCATCTGGATTAAAATACCCATGATTTTCTTGGTTTCTGTACGAAAAGAGACCGCCCGTTGATTTACATCATAATCGATAATAAGAACTTTTAGCGTGGACAACACTATTTGGAACTTACACATAGACATTCACCAACACATATTTACTTCAATATTTTTGTCATGCCTCTAAGCCGCCTTTGTGTATCTTGTATATACTATATCTATGGTAATAACTGCTTATTTGTGTGGTTTTACCTGCCGCAGGCGAACACTATAGTAGGAAACTACAAAAATATTTGATCCACGATCTATGCTTTTGTATGAATAATTGTGTAAGTATAGGTATCGATTTCTGTCTTCGGTTTCTATTGAATGAAATGTGTATGTACCCACTTAGTGTATTAATTTCTCATGTAAGTGACTGTATGGTTTTAATGAGAAAATAAATATTCTTTAAACTTAACCAAAATAAATAAAAAGATAAAATAAACAGACAACTATTATTCTCCATCATTGCGTCACCCGCGACAGCAGATGTTAGCTCTCTTGTACCCGGTAATTTTACTAGCAACTGTGCCCTCATTCCGTAACATAGAAACGCAAAATGCTCTTGATGGCACGATATCTGGCACTTCGTACCTACCTAGACGACTGCGATTTGCGTATTGGTGAGTATTAGTTTACTATCATAGGACAGTATTTTCGAGACCATTGGCTGACGTACTTCAGGAAACATAGGGGAGCTCGAAAATATTATCAGGAAACTGTATAAATGTGAAACTGGATATTAAAATTATTTTTCTCAATTATTTTAAGATTCCTTTATCTCATACTTGTCTCATTCAAATTAATAATGGGGTTCGTGACCAAACAGCTCGTATGTTTGATAATTATTTCCGCCTTTTTGTGTTCCAAGTACTGTGTGAATCAAACCCCTTTTGAAAGCTTAACTTTGTTGAACAAAGATTTACTTTGGAAGTTACGTTCCTTTCAAATTGCCTCTTTAATTAGCGAAGAACATCATCTTGATTTCAATAAATAATGCAATTGAAATATAATTTCATTTTAATTATTGTATTCCGAAATCACACGATTATTTTTCTTTATTCAAATAATAAATGGAAATTAAAATACTAGTAACTTAAAGATATAAAAACCAACTTCATAAATCAAGATGTCCCTACGCCATCTTACCTCACAAATAAATATCAGTGTTATATATAGTAAAGGTATTGTTTTTTATTGGCTAGATACTCGGCAGATTGCAATTCAAATAATACTCTTACTTTTAAGCTTGAATAAATAAGCAAAAAGAACCTCATAAAAAATATATTATTTCTACGATAAAATACAAGCGGTTGTAATTTTCATCATCATCATCACCATCAGCTCATTAAACGTCCCCACCGATATACCCGTATAGGGTGCTTAGGCCTTTGTCGTCCACGTGTGTAAACATTTGAAGCAAATTCAAAAAAAAGATCACTAAACATTGCGAAAATAGCCGCGCACCGCAACGAATGTTCAGCCACACTAACTGTCGTCTGCCGTAGTCGATAAAAGTATTACCAACTGGCTGCGGCCATGTTTCATGGACTTAAAGTTTGTCTTGTACTTCTTTGGCACTAAGTGCTACTCGTATTTGACATATAAGTTGCCCACTAAGAATCAATGTTTGTTTGAGATCACAAAATTGTTTGCTGAAATAACATGTAGGTAGCGAGCGATCCCATTCTGCCAACTTACGCGCACGACTTATGCCGCGGACCCTTATTTCGAGAGTAAGATTCTGCATTACTAGGTGGTAGACTCGATACTGAGTCGTCTAGGTAGGTACCACACAGTGCAGATATCATCCCATGAAACAGGAGTGTTATGCACTTTTGTGTACTACGGGTAATGAAGACCTAACATCTGTTGTCTCGGGTGACGGGCGCAGTGCGGCATTGATCGAGGATAATAACTGTCTATCAGTTGTTGGTCTCCTTTAATGCCGCTGTCATGGTCTGGGTTCACTTACCATCAGGTGAGCGTCCAGACCGTCCTGTACGCTAATAACATAAATAAGTAGTTAGTTTATTGTTCATCTAAGACCCACGTAAACAAAAATACTAAACAACAACTTTAGTAGTGGACATTAAATTTATATTTTAATGCTCTCAATTTTCTCTACGATGTGTCCCTTTAGGATACGAACAATAATTATTAAACTATGGCTTGACCTTTAGTGTAGTGAACTTAATTAAACTGTAAATCTGCATTTGACGACCAAGCCTACTCAGCAGAGTCAATTAAATGATCTGGTTTATAAAAATTTTACAAATATTCTTAGATTAAAATTTAGACAACTCTGATTTAATGCAATCAGAAATGTTAAGAGATGCTAGTCTTTACTGCATTATTTTTTTTAAGATATACATAATTTATTTACATAAAATCCAAATTGAATATAACCACAAAACAAATCCACAACATGAACTTATATAGATCTAGAAACAATTTTTCACAATTTTAGAATAAAATTTATTACTTATTTCTTGGTTCGGCTGTACAAATCTTGCTTAAAATACAAAATATACTTTTTAAATTTTAAATTACACTAACGAAAATTATGATGTAATAAGTAAATGTACTATACATATTATACAAAATAATTTTACCTAAAATTTTAATCATTTAAATTTAAATGTAGGTATATTAAGTAAGATTTTATATAAATTATGTATGTTTATATATTATATGCTAGGTATATAGTTTGAATATCTATTCATTTTTATTTATATATATTATATCGTATCCAAATTAAAAATAATAGTACAAATATCATAATGTATTGTTTTTAAAGTCAAGGGATACAAATTATTGTTTTGTGTCACGTCTTATGCAAATGGTATTGTAAAGGAAACCTTTTATTGGCTGTACTTAAAAATCAAATATTTTATAAGATATATTGTATATTGCGCTGTTGGTTTTCTTAATAATAATAAAATAAAAAAAAATGGTTAAATTATTATTTACAATATTTGAATTGTCACCATCAATAAACAACATTAAATTTATATCTAACCAACCTGTCAAATTATTCAGACGTAAGGCGGCTTTCACAAATCAGGTCAACAGCTGAAGATGCGAAGCCTTCGAATCCTGCGGGAGCCAGAATATCCCCGGGAGCACTTGATCGAAAGCGCTCGTCAATAACGAACCGTGTCGATGTTAATTGACATCGTACTGTATTTTTGGCGTTGCCCATTTCTCTTCAAGATTAGAACAGTATTAGTGATATCGTTGGATTAACGCTTGAATAGATATTCAGTAGTATTAAGTTTTTATTTTTTAGTAGGGACATTTTGAAGCTATTTCATAAATACATACTTAATGACAAAGATTTGTCATATTTTTTAAGAGTGACATTTTGATTTACCTATTTAAGGCTATTAAAACTATTTAAAGGATTTCAAATCAACAATTTGAATTAATTTAATTGAGCTGATAAAGAATTTTAATGTTTTATGCTATCAGTGTCCGTCTGTTTCGGGTAATGTCTGAAATCTATGGCTACTTCTATTTTCGATGAAACTTTTATAATTAGAAAAGAAAAGTAATGTTTCCACGCGGCGCGCGTCAAGTGAGCTTCGCGTTTAACGTGAGTAACGAAAGTGATTTTAGGTTGTTTTACTGCGGTAGAATATTTTATACCGCGGGGCACAAAATAAATAAGAGAAGATTTAATTCAGTAATTGTACCCTTCTTAAGGAAAAAATTTAAAGTAAACTTTACCTTTTGTACTCACCCTGTTGACGTATATCTTGTCAGAATGCCCTCGGGAGCCATGAGCTCGTCTATAATACCGGCTGTTGAGACTAGTGATCCGTCAGCTTTTGTGTGGACCACGCTAATTGACGGAAAGCGTAATGGCGAAGATAGTTGTTACGTCACTGAACTTGAAGAATGGCCGCTCTTGAATTAATGGACAGCGGACGTCATAGTCGGGGCAGGTTACAATGATGTATGTGTAGATATTATTTTTCGTAGAAGGTATTATTGTCTATGAATTTTTTCATATGCATCTAGACTGAGGGCTCATATCTGATATCCTCGGAAAATAAAAATTTGGTTTAATATAACTGTTTATCAATAATGACACAATTGTTGGTAAACCAATAAAATGAAAAAAAAAAATAAATACTGAAAAATATAGGTATCGCCATAGTTTATTTTAGCCATCGGTAAAGGTAAAGGTTATTATTATTTAAATAAATAAGATAATAATTATTATCTGAATTATTCATAAGGGTCGCTCAGCCGGTGATCTTCTGGTATATTTGACTCATAGATGGCTATGGCATTGGAGAGAGCAAAGGTGAGGCTCTCGCGGTAAGCTTGGACGTAGCGAAGGCTTTCGATAGGGTTTGGCATAAAGCACTTGTAGCTAAGCTCCCATCTTATGGGTTCCTGGAAAATTGTGCGTTTGGGTCACAAGCTTTTACAGATCGGAGTATTAAAGTCGTTGTCGACGTGCATGTTCTGACTCCAAACCTATAAACGCTGGCGTCCCACAAGGCTGTGTGCTATCTCCAACGCTATTTCTTCTGCATATCAATGATATGCTGCAAATAACGGTATTCTTGCTATGCGGATGACAGTACGGGAGATGCCTATATACCGGCCGTGCCAGTTCTTCTAGGGAAGCGTCGAAGAGTGTCGAAACAGAATTGGTCTGAGGTCGAGACTTTCTTAATCAAGTCTCCGATTGGGGTCAAGACAATCTAGTGCAGTTTAACCCAAAAAGACACAAGTCTGTGCTTTCACCGCAAAAAAGACACCCTTTGCAGTCTCACCCAAATTTTTAAACACTCCCTTAGTCCCTCAGCTAGTATCGGAATCTTGGTGTTGATATTTCTAGCAGTGTTCAGTTTTCGCGGTCATTGGAGAGTAAGCCAAGTTGGCCTCAAAGAAGCTCGGTGTGCTTAACAGGTCGAGGCGGTATTTCGTGCCGGACCATCGCTTGCAACTTTACAAGTCGCAGGTTCGGCCGCACATGGAAATTGCTCTCACCTGTGGGCGGGGGCACCCCAGTACCAGCTTCTTCACTTGACCGCATTCAGAGAAGACGGCTAGAATTATCAATGATCAGGATCTTTCCGATCGGCTTGATCCTTTGGGTTTGCGAAGAGATGTGGCTTCGCTCTGTATCCTCTACCGCATATCATTGGGGAGTGTTCTGACGAGTTATTTGGGCTTGTTCCTGCGGCTGCATTCCACTCACGTACTTCGAGGCAGAATTCCAGATTTCACCCACACCATCTGGATACTTGGAGATCTTCTACAGTTCGTTTTGATAGACATTTTCTGCCGCGTACGATTAATTTGTGGAATCAGTTGCCATCGGAAACGTTTCCGGAACGATATGACCTGGCATCTTCAAAAGAAGAGCGTTTTCTTATATAAAGGGCCGGCAGCGCATCCCTGCGACCTCAGCTGTTGCAAATGTCCATGGGCGGCGGTGACACTTTCCATCAGGTGAACCGCATGCTCGTTTGCCTCCCTATGTTATAAAAAAAAAAAAAAAAATACTCGTTTATACAAAACCCATTTAAAATTCACGTCCTAATCCCGCTTATCCATCGCGTCTAAGCCACAGTATGCCAGAAAGAATACAAACAGCCAACTAGACGCCTGAAAGTAACCTCAAAGCATGTCAATGCTGTATTTCCCTGCGGATAATACGACCAGAGCTTTGTTGGGGATTCGTTTGTTTAAAATTCAAACTGTTCAACGTATCTGCAACGAAACTCACAGTTTATGATCATTGTCAATAATTAAATTTGTTACAAATGTACCGTGAAAATTAGTTTTATTTGAACTTATTTTTGACATAGCTAATATCACTCTTAAGTGTAGGTAGTAAGATCGGAAAATGCATGCTTATTAACCGAAATTGGTCGAAACTGTCTGAAAAGTCATGTTTTCATACTAGTCAAATATAACTTTAGCGTTTACAAAGTTCTATTACTAAATGAGAACTCACATATTTAAAATGTGAAGTGAAAATTATTATAAATTAGCCCTCATCCCGGAACACAAAAGTGTTCCGGGATGAGGGCGCTGTAGCTAGTAACATTACCAGATGTAAGAGACTTAACATCTGTTGTTTCTGGTGTCGAGCGCAGTACGGCATTACGACGACGGTGAATAATAACTGACCATCAGTTGTTGGTCTTCTTCAATGCCGCTCTGTCATGGTCAGGCGACACACTTACCATTAGGTGAGCGGCTTGACCGTCCTGTTGATAAACAAATAAAAAGTATGTACAATGATATATATACAACATGGCATTCATATTCATTTATAACTTGAATCGTGTAGTTTATTTATTAGCCATGAAGAACACCCTTTAAACCCGCATGGGCACAGCAACATTTGTATATTATGTACTTTATGGGAAAGTAATTGTCTGGGTTGTTCCTCGACCTATATCTCAAAAACCCTGAAAAGAAAACCGTGAAAAATGCGCATACTTATATCATACAAGCAAGGATAATCGCAGGATCCTTCCCTCTCTAAACATGTAAATAAATAAAGTAACAAGTATAATAAGCAGCTCATTGTCGGCAAATGGAGGATGTTATTACCTCATGCTTAATACGCAACAAGAAACATAATGAGTACTCAAGATTTGTTTGTGTTGGTGCGAATTTTTGCGAGGTGAATTAAGATACTCTTTAGGTGATATTCATGATGACAATATATTTAGAAGGGACAGGAAATAAATATAAATTCGCATATAAATGAATAAATATCCACTGATATTCACGCAGGGCTAGATGGCGGCCCTAAGTTCAGCGTGAAGCCTGTAGTATGGGTACTAAATAATGGATGGTAGTACCTTTTTTTTTGTAAAAACATACATACTTTATATTTTATTTAATAACATAGATACGCTCAGACAAATACAAACAGACATGTTCATGCATAAAAATGTTTACTGCCTGGAAATCAAACCCGGAAACCATAGCATTAGAGCTAAACAGCAGCAATAACCAAACGGCTTCACGTGCCCTTCAAGACATAGAACGGGTTTGTTTTTACAGACAATTGGTGTTTCAAGCCACATTTTTTTTATATTATAAGTCTACAGGACGGTCTGGACGCTCACTTGGTGGTAAGTGATACGCCAGACCATGACAGAGCGGCATTAAAGGACACAAACAACTGATAGACAGTTATTGTCCCCCATCAATGCCGCACTGCACCCGTCACCCGAGACAACAGATGTTAGGTCTCTTATACCCGGTAATTTCACAATGTCCTATTCAAATTGAATAATCTTATTTTAATACATTTAATATACTGTTATGTTCTCCCCATGATTGGAATCTGGTCTGATCAAAGTCTTCAATTCATTCTCTGACTAACCTTGCGAACCAGTTTGACGAATTGACCCACGGGACTTTTGAATAAGGTTTGTTCCTCTAAATTAGTAAACGGTTTCTGAAAATATCTTTAGTTTTAATTAACCGGCAATAATTTTCATTCAGGGCAATGAACTGAAGTTCGTGATGTTTTATTTTGAAACATTGCGTCAACGGCGTCGCACACAGTTCACTCACAGAGTGAACTGCATCTGCGAGCGCTCATACTCTTCGATCGCCGAGTCTAGGTGGTAGACTCGAAACTGAGTCGTCTAGGTAGGTACCACCGCAGTGCCAGATATCATCCCGTGGAACAGGAGTATTACGCACTTTTGTGTTTCGGGATGAGGGCACTGTAGCTAGTGAATTTACCGGGTATAAGAGACCTATCATCTGTTGTCTCGGGTGATGAGCGCAGTGCGGCATTGATGGAGGATAGTAACTGTCTATCAGTTGTTGGTCTCCTTTAATGCCGCTCTGTCATGGTCTGGCGTATCACTTACCATCAGGTGAGTATCCAGACCGTCCTGTACACATATAACATAAAAAATGCCCCTACAAGTCCAGACTGATCACGGTTTACCGGTTTATTTAGGTTTAAAATATCTTTCTTATTTAGTTCCGCTCCGAAACGAAACTGACAAAACCGATCTAACCCTTATAATACTAATAATAATTTTGTAGGTAAGATTGGCGATTAGTTTGGCGGTGTTGAAATGATAATTTTTTGGTTTTACCAAGCACCCCTGCGAATTTAGGGATAGTCTATGTGTTTCTAGACTTCCCTATGCCTTCGACAGAGGAATGCGGGCGATGTAGGCGCACATCGCGCAGACAGCATCGACGGACTGGATGGCCGAATACGCACAACTTGCCCGCAGACTAAACGTAGCGTACGAACACAGGCGACTTTAGACGGTAGGAGTCCGACATAACTGCTCGTTCCCCCATAATGGCCAGTATTCAATGCAAGATTCCCCTCTTTAAGACAAAATGGTTTTACCAAGCAAGTTGCTTCTTTCACAAATATTCCTGAATTCAAAATTATAAATAAATATCCACTGACATTCACACAGCGCAATCTAGCCACAAGTTATTATGGGCACTAAAAACATATTTTTATATACTTCTTTGGTAATACATGCATATTATACATATAAAACACCCAAGCCATTACAATAAGACTTGGTCATGCACACAAATGTTTGTACTGCCTGGGGATCGAACCCGGATCTCTTGGGTAGCAGCCGACGTCTTAACCGCAACACCAAATGGGTCTTCAAAATATGTACCCTAAATTAATTTTTGCCTCCTGTTCCATAAAAAAAAAATATGCGTCACTTTTATAGCTGACATTGAATCTTTTTTTTTGTATTTTTAGGTAAATTCAAGCACAAATCTTTGTTATTTTCATAATTATTTGCCCAAAATAAAGTAAATCACAAGTTCAGTGATTCATTATATTATGAATACTAACTACTAAGTTTCAAATAGCGTTCAGCTTTACTTGATAAAGATTTATGCGGCCTTGAGCCGGCAAAGCTTTGGCCAAATTAATATTAATCACTCTGTGTTTGCAGGTAAGTAATCTACTGCGTGGATGTATGAAGAGTTGGTTGGTTTTACGTCAAAGATGGAAAATATTTAAGAGTTAATTAGAGTTTTTGCTATAACTGGATTGGTTCATTTGTAGAGATTATATAAACTTGTATTTAAAGATATTTTTTTATGTATTGAACTTTGAAATTAAGGTATCAAGTGAGTACGTACTTTTCTTGACAAATTGATTATTTTCGTACAAATTGAATCCACTATTAATATGATTTTTCTTATATAGACGGACATTTGACCGCCATCTCACCTGATGGTAAGTGATGATGTGTCAATTATTTTGGGGAATTTCTTTATTTAGAAATTCCCTCGCGAATATCATCAGAAATGTTTTCATTTCGTCTTTACTTAGTTCCCTTTACTAAACCTTTTAGCGTTCTAGTTCTATATATCCCTTCAATTATCCGCATTAGTGGAACGCCTATACGCAACAAGACCAAAATGTCTGACGTTACTTTGAAAAGCCGCTAAGCTCCGTTAGGATTTAGCCATGTTTGCCGCACATCGGACGGTGTGGCTTCTGTTTGAATCCCTAAATAGCGAGGATGCTGTTTCACTGTTGATAGCCTAGAAACTAATATTAATGAATGTTTCTTCCATTGTTTTGAGGGCCATTATAGTGTACTAGTTGGGAGTCTACTTAGATACACAATAAACGAAAAAGCTGCACAGCCTCACTCAAAAAGTGTCTTTGGCAAAAAACTGCCCACCCCATCAGTTTGGCAGAATTCTCATTTAGTTTCACTTGTAAAAAATGATATAGTAGTGTGCTCATGCTTTTTAGACTTTGGACCCTTTCAGTGATATTGAAATGATTAATTTTATATTATAGATATAACAATAACTGTATTATGTGTACTGCGGCTCAGACATTTTTTGCGAGGTTTCTTCGTTATTGTTCATACAGCAAAGCAAAATTCGAACCCAAGAATTTTGAACATAGTGAAATACAAACAATGGAAACTTTCGTGTATTTATAAAAAACATTATTGTGGACTATCATCAACTTATAACGTCCTACTTCAGGTGACACATAACAAAGCCATGTGGAAATAATTCTCTTCACTCGGGTGCCGTTAAAACGACTAAAATGCTTAAAAATATCAACATGGAATGCGTAGCAGTGTTCTCTCAGTATATTTTTATAAGAATAGCCATTTTTAATCCGTCAAGCCAAGCGTGGAGGCTATGGTAAATTACTTCACTATACCGATGTAGGCCTAAAGTTCAGCAGGGAACTCTCAATGGTTGATTACGTATCGTACCAGCACCGTTTTAAAGAAAATAAACCAATTTCTAAGCCGTTTCCAGAGATTAAAGCTAATACGAAAATGGCGTTTTGTATTTCACACATAATTCATCTGTAAAATTGCTTAGCCCTTTTTAGAGATTGAAATAATACTAAAACGGCGTCTTTTATTCAACAAAATTCATTTTTAAGCAGCCGTTTGAACTGACATCTGACAGTTGCCCTGACGGAGGGACCTTTACATTGTTACTTTAATTTTAAACATAGAATGCATTATATCTCTTTGAGGCAATTCTTTTATTATGCCAGTTCTTCAAAAAAGCGTATTCAAAGCCTACTCGTTATACTAATGAAAAGCTTAGGAATCATAGTCTGGCTAATTTAAGAAAATTTTTACTATATACATATTATTTTTATTATCTAATATCTTAGTTTCGGACCGTAACGTGCATGGCGGGTCATGTCCAAAAACTGTTATAAATCATTAGGGGAGCCATTCGTCAAGTAGTAGAAGATATACGTCATTGAAATAGTAATAGTGTACACCTGCTTTTTTATCATCTATAGGCTGACATTTGACCGCCATCTCACCTGATGATAAGTGATGATGCGGCCTAGGATCGATCATGTTTGGTGATTTGTTCACAATATTGACTACCCATTTGGTGTAATGATTGAGACGTCAGCTATTACACCGAGGTTTCCTGTTTTTGATCCCCGGGCTGTCCAAACATTTGTGTGTATGGACATGCCTATTTGTCTTCATCATCATCATCAGCTCATTAAACGTCCCACCGAGGGCACGAGCCTACCCGTATAGGGTGATTAGGCCTAGTCTTCCACGCGGGCCCAGTGCGGGTTGGATGACTTCACGCATAACCTTTGTATCTCTTCACAGGCATGCGCAGGTTTCCTCACATGTTTTCCTTCACCGTAAGACCGTCGGATAACTATTTGTCTTAGTCGTTTTCTATATATCATATATAAGTAAGTATTTACAAAAAAATAGCATACAAGTACGTTATCCGTGGTTAAGCATCCATATTAATATACAGGCGAAAGCTTAGTTTGGGGCTGGATGGAGTTGTGTGTTTGTTTATATATTTAATATCACTATGCTGCCTTCGTGGTTTCGTGTTATTAGCGATTGAAGGGTCGTAGGTTAAAAACCTTCGAGGACACGGCAAAGTGAATGTCAATTTGTGCATTTTTTCCAGTTTGGTAAGGACATTTCAGGCTTAATCGTCTGCTTGTTAATAAAGCTTCCTTGCTTTGGAGTGTACGTTATGCCACCGGTCCCGACTTGGTAAAAGACGATATTTGTTAGCATAGACCAATCAGCAATAGGCCAACGTGGTTGGCTGCGGCCCAATTTTTCAAATCCATCTTCGCAGGAGCATGTGCTCTCAGCGGGCTACGTTATTGATTGATAACAGTTGTCATCCTCAGTAGATTTAAAATTGGTTGTTTGAAATACCTATTCCTTCCTTTTGATTCCTATGAAGTTAATCATTATCATCAACAACAACTCATCAAACATCCCCAGACAGGGGCACGAGGCGTATAAGCCTAAGTCGTCCACGCGGGCCGAGTGCGGATCCCCAGTGAGGGGCACGAGGCTACCTGTAAAGGGTGTATAAGCCTAAGTCATTGGCCGAGTGCGGATTGGCCGACTTCACTGACAACCTTTGAGTTTCTTCACAGGCGTGCGCAGGTTTCCTCACGATGTTTTCCGTCACCGTAAAATCGTCAGATAAACGTACATATAATTTCGAAAATTAGCAAATACATTGGCAGGATTTAAACCTGCAACCTCCAACTCAGAAGGTAACAATTCACAGAAATGAATCGTCTACGTTACTAATATATAAGATTAAAGTAACAACGTATATGTTCAATTAACTGCCCTAGAAACAACATTATATACCTACTCATATGGAAATATGGTTTCAAATATAATCAAGTGTGTTCCGTACCTTTAAAATGCTCATTAAGGCTACGCAATCATCTCACAACTCGCTGTAATGTTTGAAGTAAAGGAAATCTCAGAGTAGGTATAAAGAATTCTATCAACGTGGAATTCATGCTTGTACTCGTTTAGTCTAGCCCAAGGTGTGGTGTGTGTGTAAGCGGAGGTTTCTTGAAGAAATTCACAATTTTTTTTATAACATGTTTAGCAGTAAACGCCTATTGACATCACAGTATTATGAACAAAACATCCACATATCGTGTCTCGAATATTGTTCGAGAATGGTAGTAATTTTCAAGGTTGCAAACGATCAGGGTTAGTTATTAGATTACTACTCGTAGTAATAAATTACAACGTATATTAAAATATAGCCATTAAAAAGTGTAGGTGCATATTTATACACCGTCGTAAGAATTATCAATACTATGCCATTTCTTGATTAAACCAGTAATTTATTACTGAAAAATGACTATAAACTCTCTTTAATTTAAAGAATGCAAAACGATATGGAGTAGTTTAGGAAAATATTTTTACAACTCTTTAACTTTGATGTTTAAATCTCTTCAGCTTATCGCAGTCCACTGCTGGACATAGTTCTCTCCCATTTTGCACCAGATATCCCGGTCCTTCGTTTTCCTCATCTAGCCTCCACCAGCGGCCTTTCCCAAGGCGGCGGCCTGTCGAGCTGGAGGGTGTCCTACGCTACGCTTGCCAAAACGCGATTTCCACTCCAAAAATCCAGTGGTTTACCTGTGACGGTGCAATTACCATTTAGTTGAGGAGTTTGCCATCGTGAGGAAACCTGCGCACGCCTGCAAAGAGATTCAAAGACTGTGCGTGAAGTCGTCCAACCCGCATTGTCCTGCGTGGACGACTAAGCCCTATTCACTCTATACGGGTAGGCTCGTGCCCCTCGGTGGGGATGATGATGAGGAGTTTGTTAATACTAGAATAATGTGAATCATTATAGTCGTGTCATGGTTTGCAAGACATAATTGCGATCATACTTAAAACGCTATATCTCAGACCCCGCATCACTTTTTCACCGCGTGCGCGAATGTGTAAATATGACATGACATGACGAGTAAGATGAAATAAACTGTGCAATTTGAAGGCATCGTTTGTTGCGTTACTTCAAGTGTGATATGAAAATCTGGCTTTGGAATATGTGGAGATTGCTACACAATATTATTCTTACTATATACAATTCATATATCAATATAAATATCCACTGACATTCACACAGCGCCATCTGGCCCCAAGTTAAGCGTGAAGCCTGTATTATAGGTATTAAACAACGGATAAATACACTTACATATATAGTTTTTTGTAAATACCTACATATTATACAAGAAAACATCCAGACCAATACAAATGACATGTTCATGCACACAAATGTTTGTACTGCCCAGGGATCAAACCTGGGACCCTTGGTGTTGCAGTCGACGTCTCAACCGCAATACCAAATGGGTCGTCAATATCCACTGACATTCACACAGCACCATTTAGTAGTGTTTAGCTATTGGGACTAAACAACGTATATATAATATATAATATATGTTAGGAAACACCCTGACCAATACAAACAGACAAGTTCATGCACAGATATGTACTGCCCGGGCTCGGAGTAATTAGACTGCCCGGGGATTGAACCCGAAACCCTTGGTGTGTGAGCTGATATCTCAACAAAACAACAGAATGATTAACAATGATTTTTATTTAATTTTGTACTCAGACAGATTACAGTCTTTTATTTCCGGAAGAAAATAACAAAATAAATACACTAGATGGCAATCCATAACTAGCATACATATCATGGTCGAAATAAGAATCTGACATCTACACACAGATTAAAAAGATAATTCAAGAAGAATGAGTCCCACTCTGCTTTGTGCTGTTGCATAATGTATTTGCACTTTAAATATAACAATTTTGAAAATCTCGTTTATTTAAAAAATGAAATATGACTCTTACTTGATATTCATTTCGGCGCCAGTCACATGGAGACACTAAAATGAAATATCATGTATTACAAAGATACGTGTGATGAAAATGTAAGTTCAGATAAAAAAAAAATTTTCTTCAAAAGAAATGCACGCAGTATATAAGGAATTAAGTGTAAGTAATGTGTTAAATAAATTTAAAAAATGAGCTTTAAATATTTTGTCCATAAGGCGCCAGATAAAACTTAAATCCGGGAAAATCACTGAAAGAACATTTTGTAAAAGAAAACGCCTAAAATAACAATGTTATTCTGTATATATAAAGGTAGATACGCCACCTATGCCTCAAAAAATAACGCCATAGAGAATAGTGTTGTAGGCTCTTTGTTTAGTTAAATGTACGCTCATTCGAAATATGTGTGTGTGCTGTTACTGCATTCGGAATACTTTTTTCGATTATTTTGTGAGCATATCACGAATCTATACTTTTTACATCATTTACTTACACCAACAAAATTTTCCTCTACACCCGGAGAATAGTGCAGCACATATGAAGCAAATTAAGTCATATTTATTTGCGTAGTATGGGTCAAGTACATAGGTTTCATATTACATTATAAATGTAATATAAATATCCGTGGACACTCACACAGCGCCATCTAGCCCCAAACTAAGCATAAGCCTGTAATATGGATATGAAACATCGAATAAACATACTTATATACAAATTTTAAAACACGGATTCACAATTGATAAACCAACTTACGACGAAAGTCATGTCTAATGCCCATGTCATACCTATAACGATATCAGTTGGAAGTTCTGTCCTCGAAGTTGTAGACGAATATGTGTACCTGGGACAGGTAGTCCAAATGGGTAGGTCCAACTTCGAGAAGGAGGTTTCTTGTCGAATCCAATTAGGATAGGCAGCGTTCGGGAAGTTACGGCAGATCTTTTCGTCCAAAATACCTCAGTGTCTCAAGACGAAGGTCTTTGACCAGTGTGTGTTGCCAGTTATGACATACGGAAGCGAAACGTGGTCGCTCACTAAGGGCCTCTTGAATAGACTCAAGGTTGCTCA